>VYZQ01020082.1:79407-92309 GCA_013400655.1 Mystacornis crossleyi
CTGGGATTGTCTTGTTTTGGTTTTTTTTTTTTTTCCTTTTTAGGCTCTAGATCGTTTGTGTGAGAGGTTCCCTGTTGTGGTTCATTCTGTCAATCCTTCATTGAGAGACTTTCTTGTGATACCTTCCCCAGTGCTTGTGAAGCTTTACAAATACCACAGCCAGTATCACACAGGTAAAGGAGAAAAGCCTGTGTTCCACAGTGATTGTTTTCCAGCTTGTGTGGCTTGTTCATACTTTTTGGTATTTTGTGGTGATACAGCTGTAGGTGGAATGGAGATGGAATTGAGTAATTCTTTTTTGGAGGTGGAGAGGAGGAAAGCAAATGGCATTCTGGTAGAAGTGTATCTAAGGGTCAGCAGTAGAACTGCTGTGCCTTTCCTGCTGACACTGAGCACTTCTGTCTTGAGTGAGACTCCGCAGCTACGGCCAGGGCATAGTTACCCTCAGAGTGAGGGAGAAGAAATCACATACCCAGTTGGAACCTCCCTTGTTTCAAGTTGAGGCTCTTGTGTCTAATTCTCCTACAAAGGCTGCTTCTGTCTGCCCTGTAGCCTACTTTGCACATTGGGAGGCAGCCCAGGGTCTGTCCAGAGCTGCCTCTTCTCCAGAGTGAACTAGGTCACGTACCTCAGACTTCCACACACAGCCTGTGCTCCAGCCAGTGACTGTCATGACATTTGGCAGATTTTTGTTGTTGGTTTTAAGTTTTAATATCAAGTTACGATTTCCAGAAGAAAAATGTTCAATTCGAATCACTTGCTGATGCAAAAGCAGCATTGTAATGCTAAAGCAGAACAGTAAAGTAGTAACTGACTAAACTCAGGAGTAATAATTTAGGAATAGTCAAATGCAGTAATGGCTTGTATAGTTCATCAAGTGGTGTTGATTTCTGTTCTCCTGTGTTCTTAGTGGGTGGTAATGACATCAAGATTAGTGTCACCAACGAGCATTCCGAGTCCACTCTAAATGTAATGCCTGGCAAGAAAGGTCAGCCATCCATGTACGAGCAGCTGCGTGACATTGCCATAGACAACATCTGCAGGTAAGAGGGGGACTGGCACCGTGCTGAACTTGGGCTGTTTCCCTGGCAGAAAAGTTCTGTGCCCATTTAGAAGGTGCTGCTCTGTGCTGCCGTGAAGTCTTTGTGCCTTGTTTGGTCATGACTTCATTTTCCTTCAGGCATCTCTTGGTTCTGTTTGTGTCCTAATTGTAAAATAGTAATTCAGTCTTACTGTTTTGCTTCCCACATCTGCTAGTCACCATTTTCAGTAGGTAGGTGTTTTTGTGGATACTCAGTAGGGGTTTTTTTTTGTTTTCAGCTTAGATTATCATCATGAGTGAGCCTTCTGTAAAAGAAGGATTGTCACACACTTGTGTGGGTAGTGATTATTCTTCCCTTTGAGACAGCTGCAGAGAACTAGAGGGAAGACAAATAGTTGGTGACTAGAGACAAGGAATTAAAGTTTCAAAGTAGTGGATTCTGAATTTACCTTATTGCATATTCCCATCTGTATTGTTTCTGGAGAAAGCAGAAGTAGAAACTCTGCTCTTTTTTTTAAATGTATCTGTAGTGTTCCTTGGCAATCAGTCCTTATTCTTCAGTATAAACCTGCTTCCCTTATATATAGATGGCAAGCATGTTCAGTAGTTAAAAGTGCTCTGTTTTATTGATGCATTATATTTTTTCTGTCCATTGTTACTCCAGGTGCTTGAAAGCTGGCTTGACTATAGATTCGGTGATTGTTGAGGCCTTTCTTGCCAGTTTGTCCAACCGTCTGTACATCTCTCAGGAGAGTGATAAGTAAGTTGTCAGTCAGTCATCAAACCAATTTTTCTTTCACTCAGTTTATCTGAGACTCATTCTAAGATATAAGTACTGGCATTATTTTAGACTTTAATGTCTCTGTGATTGATGGGCTTGTGTGGGGTCAAGATCTTCCCATGCCAAGTCTTTGCAGAGCTGAGCCCGTTTTCATACTGAGAGGTATGGATTCAGTTTTAGCTGACTGAGTCAGCAGATCTTTGGTGAATATTAGCCAATTTTGAGTCCTCAGCTGAGTGATGCTTTTTCTTGAAGCTTCAGCTGTCTTTTCTGTCTGGACATATCTTGTCACTTGTGGCATTTGACTTGCTCTGCTTTTAAGAGACTCACCAACCAAGAAGTCTTATGGGGGGAGGGGTGGTTCTGTAGTAGCTGATCTGACTGTCTTAGTATTTTGGCCATCATTTTTGCCTCTTTTCATGGTTGTTTTTAGAACAGTTTGTTCATGGATTAGTGTGGATTTCTTCAATAGTGAATTTGGGAGAGGTTATATTTTATTTCGAAAATCAACTTGTGCAAGTATATCCTCTCATGCTGGGGATGTATAGAGTGGCAGTATTAAAGCTGTTAGTGATGTATAGGAACTGTTACTTGTATGAAACGTCACCGAGGTCTTGATAACTGCTGAACAGTTACATTTATCACATTGGGGTTTTTGTTTGTTTGCCGAACAGGGAAGCTCATTTGATTCCTGACCACACAATTCGTGCTCTAGGGCACATTGCAGTGGCACTGAGGGACACCCCAAAAGTGATGGAACCCATCCTGCAGATCTTACAGCAGAAGTTTTGCCAGCCACCTTCTCATCTTGACGTACTCATCATTGATCAGCTCGGCTGCTTGGTCATCACTGGAAATGTAAGGAAAGAATTGGCCAAGAGAATGCCAGTTCATGATCCCTTTCCTTTAGTTAAATGGAAATATATTTTAGGAACTGCATTTGCAGAAGGCTTTTAAACCTTCTCTTTTCTTGTCTACCTGTGATATCAGAAAACAAAAGCTGTGATAATGTGTAAAGTGCTGTCCCTGTAAAGAAGATGACTCCCCATAGAAAATAAGAGTCTTTTAAAAAAAAGAGTCTANAGTCTTTTAAAAAAAAAGAGTCTATAAAACCCACCAAACTCAATGTTTTCAAAAGTTATTAAGTTTTTAAACTTGGCCTATCCCAGATAAGTGGGGAGTATTTTCTTTTTGTATCAGTAATTAACTTTCAAAGTCTTGTAGGTTCATACATTTAGAAGTGTGAAAGATTGTCTTCTTCAGTCATACAAAGATTAACTGACCTTTTCCAAATGTCATTTGTGCCTCTGAACAAGCAATTAATTGCCAGAACTCAGAAGCCTGAAACAACAGTTTCCATCAGGAAGGCAGAGTTAAAGAACACAAATTCTGCAAAATTTGATCAATTAAAAACCTTCACAAAAGCACTTGTACTGTTTGTTTCTTGGAAGCTGAAACTGTTGCTCAGGCTGTGGCTGCACACCTATCTGAAGAACTTAGTAAAACTTAGAATTTACAGGGCTGTTCTTTAGAGAGATTATATTCAATAAGCTTTACTTAGGGATTTGGTTTTGGTTTTTTGCAGCAATACATTTATGGCGAGGTGTGGAATCTATTTCAGCAAATCAGTGTTAAAGCAAGCTCATGTGTTTACTCTGCCACAAAAGACTGTAAGGACCATGGATACAGGTAACACTTAGCTGTGTCCCTTAAATATATGAAAACTATATCAAATACCCTTTGTGATGCTTTAGGGTTTTTCACTTTTTCCCACTATGAAGTTTGCATTTTTTCACAACTTTGAAGGTTGTAAACTGTATTTTCTTTGATGTTAAAAAGAAATACATTAATTTAAAAATAATAGCCCTTCAAAATGCAGAGGTTCCTAAAAATGCTTTTCACTACAGGTAGCATTGATAACTTTTATCTCCGTAAGGAGTCAGTTTATAAAAGATAATTGACTTTGATGACTTGTGTTATCTGTAATTACAGTAATCTCTTAGCCCAGAAAAGCTGAGTGTGTGGTTTGTTTTGTTTTTAATGTGGTACTTGTTAGGGATTAACTGCAAACCGTTAACAATGTAATTCTTTGGATGTGAGTTATGCATTGTTGTCCCCACTAGAAGTGCAGATTGTCACTGCCTGTTGGTAGTGGGGGTAGGCTGGATACCTTTCAGTGCAGTGTGGGAGTAGCTGAGAGGGCTGTTCCTGTCAGGGTTTTAGCGATGCAATCTCAGCTTTGGCAGCTGACAGGAGTTCTGATTCTTCTGCTCAAGAGCTTTCCCAAAACAGAAACGCTGCCCTTGGCTGCTTTTTGTCTGCCACAGGAAAGTGTTTTCCTTGTGGCCGTGACAGCATCATAAATGGAACATCCTCAAAGGCACAACTTAAAAATAGTTTTTCACTTAAATACCGATTTCATTTCAATTGTCAGTAAAGCGATGTGCTGCTCATAAAAACAGCGAGAAAAAAACCTGGGTGAAAATATGTCAGTAGCCTTATTAGAAGAGTTACTATCAGTATTATGAAGAAAGCACTGAAAATATAAAACCTGAGGAACTGCTTGTTCATAACTGTTTTTTCTTCTCAGGCACTGCTCCTTAGCAGTCATTAACGCCCTGGCCAACATTGCTGCCAACATCCAGGACGAGCACCTTGTGGATGAACTGCTGATGAACTTGCTGGAGCTGTTTGTTCAGCTTGGGCTGGAAGGAAAGAGAGCTAGTGAGAGAGCAAGTGAGAAAGGACCGGCCCTGAAGGTCAGATATGCGCTGGTTTCTAACTGTGTGCAGCTGTGCTTTACGTGGGTGGCACTGCTGAGCCCTCCCTTACACACGGGAAAGCCACGGCGTGCGAAGCCTGAGGGCGCGTTCTGGTCACGGAGTGTGAATGCAGCTCTAGAATGCCTTCAGACACCTGAGTGGTCCGTGTGGGGTGCCCCGGATAAAGCAGGGGCGAGCTGCAGTCCAGCTGGGACTCCCTGAGCTGGAGTGTCCGAGGCAGAGCTGCAGAGGGAAACACGGGAGGCCTTGCAATCGCTGTGAGAGGCAAACTGCTGCACTGACCTAAAGCTGTGCAGTTCTGCAGATGGAGAAATGACAGATTTCAGATGGATTGAGCTAGGAGGCAGTGTTTCTTTAGTGTGAAGATATTGAGAGCGATTCTCGCTAGAACACTCTACTCAATGTAGAGTAAAAGTTATGAAAGGTATTCTGAAGACGGGGTTACTTCATTTTCAAGAAGAGATAAAGAGGGTAAAACACTGCACATGCTGTGCTCCCCAAACAAAAGTAGTTTTTATTTTGGTAATTTGCCTGTGTCTCCTCTTTTCAGCACACTAAAATTTGCTTGATAATCATTAAAATGTTCAGTGATTTATTTGTTCTATTTTCGGCCATTCAAAAGTGACTTCTGTGAGGAGAAATAAAAGCATGGTGATTTTTTTTTTTTTCTCTTGCTATTCCTAGTAGTTGACATGAATGTCTCCTGAGTGTGCCTAGGAATGGAAGTCATTCCATCATCTTCACTCTCAGTGCCATGTGTTATCATGAAGAGGCTGATATTTCATTTTTTATAACAAAAATGCTAACAGAAAAATGGGTTTTCTATACTTCTGTGTGTTGGTGCCTAGTTCTGGCTATTGCAGTTAGTGTGCATCCCTGCTCTGACTCTGAAGCAGTGAGTCACATGCAGTGGATTGTCCTGAAGTTAACAAAAAACCTATGGTGACTTCTCTAGTTGTCCCTACCCCTTAGAGTGTCATGTGTGCTGTTATTTTATTCCCTTCAAAAATATTTTAAGACCTGTCTTTTGTTTTGCTTTATCCTGACTCTCCAGGAAAGATAGCTGAAATTTGTTTTAGTTGGGCTGTGCCATTATTGTTTCATCTGAAGACTATTTGGCTTTGTTTCTCTACCACTTTCTTCCTTCCTTCTTTGTTTTTGCTTTTTTTAATTGCTTCCTTTTGGTTTACCCCACTTCATGCAAAGCTGTATCCTTTAGCACATCTTCCCTGCTTCTTCCCTGGGGGGCCAGCAGTCTCTCTCTGGTAAGGAGGGAGCTGGAGCATTCCCTCTTTCCCAATCCAGTGTGGAGGGATATGGGAGTTTGGGAAAGACTTAGGAGAGGAGGTGTCTCAGAGTGGTGTCTGTGCCATCACTGTTTGCCTGACCAGAAAAGGTGAGAAATGATGTGCTGTGCTCAGTGAATGTTTCCAGTTCTGAAATACTCACTTGGCCAAGAGCAAACACACTTGTCTAGCATGCAATTTGAAAAGTCCTAAGAAGTCCAAGGAAATATGTATTTTCCTTATGCTTCTTATATTTCAATGGAAAAGGCTACTCCTGCTTAAATAAATTCTTGAAAGTCCTGTCTTTTTACTGGCTTGTTATTTTTGGCTTCATTTTGATAGTAAAATGAAACTTCCTGGAAACATTTGACATTTGTTTGTGGCCACCCATTTAAAGTGATCCTTTTTCTAGCAGTTATTGAATATCTACAGACTGTGTGCTGACCGGGGAAAAAATCCCTTCAGTAGGCCACGAGGAAAACCTGAAAAGCTTTTTTAAAAGATTGCAGGGTGTGTTCCGTCCTGTGGATTTTGTGGGTGCTCTCTTGACCACCTTGTGCACAAGTCTTTGCAAGACACAGAGTTGTAATTGTTTGATGCTTTAAATATGTCTTACAGCAAATACTTTAGAAATGCTTTTGTAGATGTTTTGATCATTTCCTTTTTCTTCTTCAGGCCTCCAGTAGTGCAGGGAACCTGGGTGTGCTTATTCCTGTCATTGCTGTGGTGAGTATCCAGTGGTTGGGTTGTTGCAAACAATAATTTTTCTTGCATTTATCAACTATTGGTGCTATTTCAAGCCAAATGGTTTGATTGACAGTGCAGAGGTTACCATCAGGAGAAATGTAGTACTACTGTAAAATAATACACCTTGCTCTAAGGGGGAAAACATTTGTTTAATAATGATAAATCTCTTGAAAATAAAGAATCTTTTGTGATTCAGGGTTAGATTGTTTCAAGCCATGAATTCAGGAGATTCTTGAGCTAAATAATACTGCAGGGAATATTACTTTGCATAGTGTTTGGCATGCAGTGTAATTAACAGCACATACCTGTGGCCTGAGGAGAAGTGAAAAACAAAAGTTAATAGAAACCGAGTGAAAAATAAACCTTAGTTTGGCAGCACAGTGAATTTTGCTTCTTAAAAGGAAAAAAAACCCTCATTGATAAAGACGGGGGTAAGTGTCCTGTGTCTTCTGAAATGAGAATTGACTGTCAGGCCGAAAGCATTTTAGGAAATGTGCAAGGACACTGATGTCCATGCCAGACTCATTTATTCTGAAGCATACTTTTGTTCAGTCTCGGATGTCATTTTTTTCTGGGGAAAAAACGT
Source organism: Mystacornis crossleyi (assembly GCA_013400655.1). Taxonomy (NCBI): domain Eukaryota; kingdom Metazoa; phylum Chordata; class Aves; order Passeriformes; family Timaliidae; genus Mystacornis; species Mystacornis crossleyi. The sequence continues at coordinate 86,633 of VYZQ01020082.1, forward strand.
TTCTTTTAACAAATTAACAAATTCAGGAAAAAAATTGTAGATGTAGATCTCCAACGGAAAATTTGATACATCCAAGGTGTGTTACCGGGTCAGTAGGACTATTTGCCTAACTGCTGTAGCTTTTACAAAAAAAAGTCATCTCTTAAAGATCCATAGACAAACTTCCTGAAGGACAAAAGGCATCATGCTGCTTTTTCCCCTCCTGAAGCTGAATTGTTCTGTGGAGCTTTTCCTGCATAGCTGGTGGGACAAAAGGGGAGAATGCATCCCATGCTTCAGTAGGGATGCCTGCTTGTAACTCGCTCATACTGCACATCCATTCACAAGCAGGAAAAAAGCTGTATTTCATACTCTGCCCCCACAGACCTCTTTGCTGAGCTTGTCAAAGAGAAGAGTCTAAAATTAGCACTAGTTAAAGATCAAAGGACCATTCCTTTCCTTCCCATGTCGCTTCCACTGGTTTCCTACGTAAGCCCTCCCCAAACTGAGCAGTGATCACAGGGACCAGTTCCTAACTTTACAGAAATGTGTTTATAAATCTCTTGGATCACTGTTACTCAATAGTTGCTCAGTTTTCACGTGAGCCAGCTCGTCCTGCATTGAGAGAGATGTTCTAGTGGGTGGCATTTTTCAGCTGTCAGTGATGCTGATTTGAGTGAAAGCAGGGCCATTCCTTGCATATTGAGAGAAGATTAGTGCTTGTTTGAGACTTAGTGTAAAAGTTATGGAAGTACTTTCCTGTTTCAAATTTTTATTGATGATGTATTTGTTCTGAATAGCTGGGGATAACTGCATTTTTCTTAACCAATGTGACCTTTAAATGCAGTCAGATAGTGCCAGAATCTGAAGCAAGAGTTAATGGTTACATTATGGTTGTTGAAGCAAATATTTGACATTCTTGCACAATGTATGAAGATCATGAGCTTTCAGCAGTAGCTGATTTGCTTTTCTGCTTGACCTCTTTGCCTTGAATAATTGTCTCTACTTAAGTCCCAAAACCCCGTATTGCAGATGCTCCAGCTCATTCAGTCATTGATAAACTACTTAAACCTAGGGCATGAATATTTAATCTTTTGCATATGCTTTTCTTTTTTGTATATATTTTCCTTTTTGAATACAGATAAAACAATAAAATGTGTGTATGAATGTTAATGATTTCTATTGTGCATTTCTGGTACTGAAAGTTGTCCATCACGTGGTGGACTTAAAAGACAGGACTAGGGGGAAACATCTGAGTTTCCTATTCAGTATCAGCTCTTCATCATTTCATCATCTAATACCAGTATTTCACTGGCTGACAGGTTAAAAATCTTTGTGTATGGAGCATATAATTGAAGTAGATGCAAAATTACAAAGCGAAGTTTAACTTGTTTATTTCATTTTGCTTTTTTTAAATTTTATGTTGGAAAAACACCTTTTTAAGAAAGTTCATAATTCTTAAAATAACTGTTGGTTTATAGGTTATTTGTGTATTTTTGCTAACGTAAGACAAATTTATAAGGTATATAGATTGATACAGTGTTTGATACTGCAAAAAGTAATAAAAATAGTCTCACTGGATTATGAGGCACATGTTTTTAAAGGTATGAGGTAAAGTAAGATGTGCAGAGGTGAGTTTGTTCATTGTCTTTAATGTCATTTGAATGTATGGTGCAGCTCTGTCCCTTGTACCAGTTAGACAGGAATATTCTACAGAGTGTGGGTAAATCATCTCATTTTCAAAGGTGACACATTCGAACAAGTATTTTTGTTGTTATGAGAATGATTCAGAAAGTTTGCAATGACTTGAAAGGTTTTGTCCATTAAATCAAGCGTGGAGAGTGCACTGGAATATTAACAGAGTGATTGCTATAAATGGCTTTTTTTGTAGAGAGGATTAGGTGATACTGAGCCAGTGAAAAGAGAATTTTGCTGACTGCTTTCCCTCTAAAGGCTATTCTGAGGATATTTATATTATTTACCAGGCTGGCCTAAGCCTTATACCTCTTGTACCAATGCAGATCAGAGAAAGTATTGAAGCAATAAAAGTTAGATTGAGGAAGAGTGGTGGGTCCCTTAGTATTTCACTCCTCCAAGACATTTCTGTCTCCTCTTACTTGGCACGCAGTCCGTGAGGCTCATTGTGTCTGTCAGTCTGAATGTTAATACACACTGTGTGTATTCACTGAATGTTAGGTGATGCAAGCAAAAGAAAAAATGGAGACATCTGATCTTTTTCGAGTTAGATTCTGTTAAATGCCCAGGAGAGACTTAGGCGTCTCTGCCTGGTCAGGTATTCAGGATTTCCTTAGTCCTATTTATCATAAACAGACATCCTAGCACAACTTTAGAGCTAAATTTCAAGAATCCAGATAGTCTAAATACTTTATTGATTACATTTTATACACTGATGCAAAACACAAAGTGTAAGTTACTTCGTGATTTTTTTTTTCCTAGTAATACACTTGTATCAATACATGGCACTAACCATTTTAAATTGCAGTCAAATTATCTACTGCTGTGAGTCCATTCATGAGAAACTACCTGTGGATAATATATTTTCTTTTGACACCAGTGGCTTTTGTATTGGCTAATACGACAATAAATTTTCCTTTATGATACTGGTATTTTAACCTGTAATTACCCAGCCCATGTGGAACAGAGTGTTGGAAGGTCTTCTCTGCTTTTAAGATGTGGCTGGGTTGGCGACTCTGCCCATGAAGAGAAGGCAGCTGGTGCGGTGCTCGTAGATCAGGAACAAAAAGGGGCGGTCGACGACAAAGCGGATCTGAGTGGAGAGGGGCATGAACCCCACGGTGGTGACTGCTGCAGCCTCCGTGCCCTCCTCGTTCACTGTGATTGTGCCCTGGTGATTGAACTGCTCAAACAAACAGGACAGGAAAACAAAAGAGAAATTGAGGCTCTCGATTCGGAGTGCACTCGAATGACGTGCTCACAGCCTTCCCTGCTCCGTGTCCCACAGCCTTGCTGGTGACACCTACACAGCACCAATCCTTTGGGTTTTGTTTTGGGGAGAAGCCTGTTCCTGACTGACCACAACACTCTTGGTGCCTCTGACATCTGGTTAAACATGTTCTTTGTGATGTGAATAGACAAGGACAAGCCCACAACCCTCCCTCCTATGTCTTCCAGAAAAGATGAGGGAAAGATACTGTTTTAGCTTACTGTGCAATATTATTACTGTGCTGTCAGGTTATTGGGTGATAGAGTTTAGTCAGAGAGGAGGTGAAATGAGGAGTAAATACCCTGTCAATGGTGACCTTCTCATCTGATATACCAGAGTAGTCGCCTTTTCCATTGAACAGTTCTTCTATTCCCATGGATCTCAGATAATCAATCAAGTTATAAGTCTTCTCCAGCTTAAATTTAGGAAGAAGCACTTCTCTTGTTCTAGTAAAAACAAGCACAAAAAGGAAAAATCATTGACCAGATATGTATGTGCACAACTCTTTTGCTTTACAGACATGTTCTGGTTTGGCTTTTTTGCTCTCTTCAGCAAGCAGGACACAGAGATACACAGGATTGTACTTTTGCTTTCAAAACTTGAGCATCATGACTTTTTTAAACTGTGCTTTAAAAAATTAATTTCTCTGCGAAAACTGTCAATTTGATATTTCATTTACAATGATTCACATTATTTATGTGTATAAGATATGTGACTTTGAGCAGTTCAGTGCACACTTGTAATAAGTGTCGAGCCGTCACATTCTCTGAAATACTAAACTGGAGATTTGTCACTTCTTGTGTACAACAGAAATAAGTTGAATTCCTGGATAGCACATCAGATCATCTCTTTTATCAAGTCTGAAGGCAGATACACCTACTCTGCCACCTTCCTCAAGGGAGGCTTTATAGCTTTATTATTTTTCCTCTCCCATAATTGTGATGTTCTTTGTTGCTTATGGAATGTGTTCCTTTACACGCAGCTCTGTTGAAATGCTCAGTGCTGAACTGAACACAGTCTGATGTGACCAAGACTATTCTGCACCAATAATCTGTTATTTTCACAGTTCCATTTTTCCTTCTTGTTGTAAGCTTTATGAATAAGAAGTTTTTCTTAAAATCTGCATCATTAAATACTCAATAGAAAGAATTTTGAAACTTCATTACAATTTTCTGTCTCAATCATCCTTGATTTCTTGATGGCATTTAAATTTTGAGAGATCACCATTCCTGATTTTTAATTCAATAAATCCATTTTTGGAGGTTTTGTTTAGGTTTAGTATTTTTTTATCAAAATACAATACATTATCCTCTGCACGCTTTCCTTACCCTTGTCAATCTCATCAAGAAAATACACTAAGACTTTACCAAGATGTGCTTTTCAGGAGATACCTGTTTGTCATGCTCTTTTGCCACTTTTCTACCACTTGAGGAGTGATTTGCTTTTCGAGGGCTTTCATGCCGGACAGTTTGTGTGGGAGCACCACGAGCATGCTGATGTTGCCCACGAAGGGCAGCTGGATGATGCTGCAGTCCAGCTCGGCGTCGGCGGCAGCCAGGAAGGTGCCTTTGGTCTGCATCATCGGCACCTTCACCGTCTGCTTCTCGTTCAGCCGGAAGCTTCTCTTCGTGGTCATTTCCGCTGGAAACTTATTCTCCCAAGTTCCTGTTGATACAGCGTGGAAGACAGAGAAAACCCCCAGATCCCTGTTTAATCAAATGTTCCCAGAAGAGGTTTACACTAAGCTTTAAATCGTGTGAATTGGGAATTACCGTAGGAGATTGTTGATTTCAGTGAAGCCTGAGTTAGAAGACAGGTTTTAAAGTGACTTCAAAATTCCTGGTTTTCTGGCTTAACTTTTGTCTGATTTGAGTGTTCCGAATTGCAAAAGCAGATGAACACAAACCAGAAATACGAATGTGGTTGGTGTGTATTATTGTTCCCTATGAGGAACCTAGAAATTTAAACAGATGCAAAATATTTTTTAGGGTTTGCCTCTAGCAGAACACCTGACCCAGCTGTATTTTCTGAGATGTGATGCTTGAATCCAGTTCTGAAGGCACCTCTGTGGAGAATGTTAGTGGTGTATCCAGCTAAGCAAGGGCTGGTTTCATTTTGCATAAGGTTGTAAAAGATGCTATGCTGCAGACTTTACCTTACCTTAGTCCATTCAGACTGGTTCATTTTCTGTCTTAACCTGCAGAGTTGGGGTGTTGACTGCTTAGTTCTATGATCCAGTTTGGTGTGATAGCAGGCATCCTGTAGATGTGCTAAAATCTGACAGGTTTATGCCCAAATAATGCAGTCCAACACATTTTGCAGCCCAGAAAGCTTTGCCATCAGGGTTTGAAGCTTTTTATGTGGAGATAGTCTGGATACCAGAAATATTTATTGACTGTTTGAAAGACAGTTTTTTAAATACAGTGTTCTATTGGTCTTTTTATAGAACTGTGGCTCTGGAATAAACATCATTTCTTAAGGGGCAGACAAAGCTAGACAATTATAGTTGAAATAGGGTTACCAGTATTTCCTGTAAAAACTCAGGAATTTAGGTCATCATTGGCAAGCAAGTATGTGAGGAATGTGACTGTGATTGTGTGCAGAGCCTGCAATATAACCTTAATTGGTTCCTTTGTCTGACTGTGCCAGATTGACTGTGAATAAGCCTTTTTTTTTTTTCTGAAGTCCAGCTTTCATTCTAATAGTTCCTTCACATGTCAGGCTGATGGGGGC
>VYZQ01020082.1:102364-113210 GCA_013400655.1 Mystacornis crossleyi
GGAAAATATTTTCAAACGTGTTGTAACAGGATTGAAATAACTGAGCTGACAGTTTAATTTTTGAAACTCTCCCCCAGACTAATCTGCTTTAAATCCTGAAACCATTTAAGGTGATCCCTCCATATAAAAGAATACATTGTTTTGCAAAAATGAGGGCTCCAAAGAAGATGCTTATGAAATTCTTTTAAACTGTGACTGAACATCTCGAGTCAGTCTTTTTCTTATTGTTTCTTCATAAATTCATTAGGTTTTTCCCCGCCCCCAGAAGTCAGGCCCTTAGGGCTGAGATACTCTGTCCAGTAACCATTGATAAACATTTTCTGCTCTTGGCACAGCAGAATTTGCTGTCTGTATTCCCAACTTTACATTCTCATCTTCACCAAAGTTCAGTTACTGCTTAGCTGCTCTTACAGGCAAAACATCCCCCTTCTCTGCAATATCTATGTCTTTGGTGAGATCTACCTAAAATAACAGGAGAGGTAAATGAAGCTTACCTTTAAGCCACTGTACGGGAAGGATGTGTTGAAAAGCTCAAGTAAAGGGAACGGCAGGGTTTAAATCTGAACTTTGACGCTGGTTTTTTGTGTATCTCCCAAAGTAAACATTCTCTAAACCAAACACTGCTAAACTTACTTCGTCAGCCAAAATCCCTCCCTTGCCTAGTGATCTCTGCTGAATTCTCTGTTGTTTGTTGAACTACTTTTATGGCTTTGCAGGTACTTGTTCCCTTTTGGGGAAGATCTTTGAGCAAAAATCAGTGTGTATGTAAAGCTTCAAAGTCAAGCACGCACATAAACTTGACTGTTAATGACAAGAAGAGCCACGTAGTNCCAATTGGTGCCTCAATGTATTTCCACCAAGCTAATAAACAATAGCAACCAGAAGTGTTTTTGACTAATATTTATTTAGTTTGGAGTTCCTTTACACTGAAGCAAAGCTGCATGGCATTGTCTTCAGCACAATTTAAAGGACCATGTGGTCTCTTCCTCCCTGCAGTGCATAGTATACTAGTATTATGTATTCTCCTCAGAGGTTACTCTATCAGCATGGTGTTATTCCTGTGTCAAACAAAGGAAATTCTTATTTCAGGCATCTCAAAAAGTTAGCCTTTCACTCTCTCAAAAGAAATTAATTCCTTCGGTGTAACAATAGCCGTAGAATACTAGTTTTCATAGGTGACAAAGAATATTACCTTTGTAAATCATAGTAAAGAGGGTACATGAATTGATTCCTTAATTCATGTGTGGAATTAAGTTATTCTAACTGCCTCCATTTTCTAAGGTCAATTTTTATTTCTTTGGTAGCTCACTAGACGCTTGCCACCCATCAAGGAGGCCAAACCCAGGCTGCAGAAGCTGTTCCGCGATTTCTGGTTGTATTCGGTGCTGATGGGATTTGCTGTGGAGGGATCAGGTACTGGCTGTTCTGAGAGGACAGCACTGCTGCTCACATTTAAACTTTTGACGAATGTAAATACAACTATATGGAAATTATTCACAGTAGCTGGAAGAAAAATTACTGGCATAAAGACACTTGAAAACAAACAGCTTACATGACAGTTCTCTGGTAGGATTTCTTTAAATCTTTGCAGTTTTGTTATCAGATTCAGCATAGTACAACTTGTTCTTAGTTTTATTCCTAAGTTAATAGCCTTAGTCGTGACTTTTGATAGCCAGGTTCCTGAAATGGAAGATCAGACACATGGGGTACAATGGTAATTAAGCAGAAACTTCTTATCTAATGAGAAACTTCCCCTAAACATGTTTACTGAATTTGGAACGTGGATCCTGTGTGTTGAGTGTCTGTACTTAAGAGCATGAAAAATCTGCTCTAGGAAGTAGTGCAAAGCTTGGTAATGCGAGTAACTTTGTGAAACTTAATTTTTTTTTTAATCCCTCATTCCAGCTTCCCCTTTCTACTTGTGTTTCAGGTCTGTGGCCAGAAGAATGGTATGAAGGCGTGTGTGAAATTGCCACCAAGTCTCCATTACTCACATTTCCCAGCAAAGAGCCACTTCGATCTGTTCTGCAGTACAATTCTGCCATGAAGAATGACACCGTGACTTCTGTAGGAATTCATTTCTTCTGTTACCTCCTTCCATAATGTCTGCCAGTGTTAAATGACGTGGGATCTGTGATATATTGAAATAGCACAACACCCCTTTAACCTGCCTCCTATTAGTGGAAAGCAGCTGTTTTACGCTGTTCTTCTGACAGCAGGATGCACGAGTGATTTGGGGTCAGTTTTATGGAGTGTTAATATAAGTGTTTAGAGGGGTAGCTACACCACCTTAATTAGGTGTAGAAACCAAGTCTTTGTGGAGATGGAAGCCTCGTATTACTTTTTCATCCATTTTGTATCTGACAAAACTCACACTGTTTAAAAAAAGAAAATCAACAAAATTTAAAAGGAAACATTCAGTCTTTCAAAGAAATGTTAAATTTGCTTGGGCTTGGTACTGGTATTCTCTCTTCTTAGTATTTATAGGATAGATTTTGCAGGACAGATTTTGCCCAAGGGCCCTTTTTGGCTTATGAAATCTCTTTGGCTCCCAAATAATACAGAAATCTGCACTGTGCCTAGATACATAGTTCTGTGACACCAAAGACTGGCACAACAAGTCCATGAAGTTTCAGGAACTGGACAGTGCTCATGTTGATGACACTTGCATGCATTTAGTGTAGGAATTGTATTTCTTCATTGGTATAACTGCCTGGAACTTAGTTATTTCTGCCAGGAGCTTGATTCCAGATTTAATTCCATTCTGTATTTGAAGCACTGTGACTTGCTGAGTCTGCAGGCAGAAGCATCCTGACGTGTGTGAAGGTTGAAATGTTAACAGTAATAGCTGAATGCATGTTTGAGGACACAAGCTAATACAGGACTCCCACTTCAGATAACTTCATGTATTCATCTCTAGGCTGAATTAAATGAATTACGGAGTACCATAATCAATCTACTGGATCCTCCTCCAGAAGTGTCAGCACTGATCAATAAGTTGGACTTTGCCATGTCTACCTATCTCCTTTCTGTTTACCGCCTAGAGTATATGAGGTATATGTATGGATATTTACTTCTTTTCACTGATAAAACAGCGAAAAAACCCCTGAAACAAAATAACAAATAAATCTCAAACAAACAAATAAACAAACATAATCTAAACCAAACAAAACTTGAAATAAAAAAAACCCAAACACCCCAGCTTACAAAACTCTCCTTCCCTAGGGTGCTGCGTTCAACTGACCAAGATCGCTTCCAAGTCATGTTTTGCTATTTTGAAGATAAAGCAATTCAAAAAGACAAATCTGGTAAGATTTACCTGTCTAGGTTGTCTCTCAAGTTGAGATATAAGAAAATTATCTTCAGGCCTGCAAAGCAGAAACAAATCAAGCAGCTCTATATGTAACAGAATGAATCATGTTCACCAGATTGCTGCTGCTTTATTCTTGCCAAGAACACTGGTTTTGTTTTGAAACAGGTTCAGTATTGGCTGAGTAAACATAAACACTTTTTAACTGTTAAGCATGGTTTATAAAACAAATGTGATTTTGACAAACCTGTCACTTCTCTCCATTCCTCAGGCATGATGCAGTGTGTGATAGCTGTTGCTGATAAGGTGTTTGAAGCTTTCCTGTCAATGATGGCTGATAAAGTAGGTAACCTGGAAACTAAAATTTTGAATTTGTAGAAAAGTCCTCATTTCAGTTTATGACAGTGAGTTTGTCTTTTCCTTTAAGAGCTTCATATTTTGGCATGTTTTTTAGCCTAAAACTAAGGAGAATGAAGAAGAGCTGGAGAGACACGCTCAGTTCTTGCTGGTGAATTTCAACCACATTCACAAGAGAATCAGGAGGGTTGCGGACAAATACTTATCTGGACTGGTAGACAAGTGAGTACAGATTTCATGTCCCTGTTTTCACAGTGACTGTTTAGTGGATTCTTAGGCACTTGGTGACACTGGTCAAGTGGATTTCTTGGCTGCTACTTCTGCTGAAACGTCTCCTTGAAAAATAACATTCAAAAGTATTTTTAGCCTGAGCTCTGAAACCTCTGGTTAAAATGTGTGACTGCTTAGTACTCCCATGGGTGGAGCAAAGCAAAGTGCCCATGATACAAATGCAATCTCAACTCCTATGAAATAGCTGTCTTCAGCTTTTGGCTCTGGATTAAGCCAGGCTGCCGTGAGCCATGGCAGGCTTGGTGGCTTCAGCTAAGTGTGACCTTACCTAGGAGTGTATGAAAAAAACCATGTCCTTCCTCAGCTCTCCGTGGTTATTGTGTTTCTGAATTCTGTCTTGCTCTAGATTTCCTCACTTGCTGTGGAGTGGAACTGTGCTGAAGACTATGCTAGATATTCTGCAGACATTGTCTCTGTCTCTTAGTGCAGTAAGTACTTTTTCTGTCCTAGAACTTTTTTGTTTTGTTTTGTTCTGCATTTATCTGATAGTTAATTGAGTTTGTAATTTGGTTTTCCTTTTACTAAGATTGATAAAATCCTAATTTTAAATTCTGTGAAGCAGGAATTATCTTCGCAACCCTATTTCATAAATAGTAAAACTAGTTCTAAAAAGTTGTTGTCAGATGGGGTTTATAATTGTTGAAATGTTGCATTTAAAATAAAAATTTGGTGGTGTTTTTCTGGTTTGTGGTTTGTTTGGTCTTCTATTAATTATGGTTTTTAGATTGTATTCTCTCCAGTCTGTGTATGTGTATCCGTATTTCTTGAATCTATTACATGTTAGAATTTTTGAAGATGGAAATGCTTTATAGAGTTTTATTTTTGTACTAAATGTTGAGGAGAGTGCTTTGGATGTTTGAAATTATTTATTCTAAAAACCAAACTGGAATACAAACAGTTTCTTTTAGAGCTGTTCAAATTGACTTGGAGAGCAAATGTTAACAAAATAGGTTTGGTACTCGCAGTGTTAATGTCAAGTGATGATGAATTTTGCCTTACTGAGAGCTGATAATTGTTTCTGTTTAGGACATTCACAAGGACCAACCATACTATGACATTCCTGATGCTCCATACAGAATAACAGTTCCTGACACGCATGAAGCCAGAGAGGTGGGTGGGCCCTCCTTGGTTTGTCAAGGAATGAAATAATGCTGTATTTCATAGCTTGGAGGTAAATTAGAGAGCTACTCTGAACGGTCATTTTATAAAAATACTTCCCTAGGTAAGATTTTTCTAATAGGACATGGCACTCAGTATTTATGTTTTTCTGAATTTTGCTATTTTACTTGACTTAAAGTGTGACAGTTCTTTTCTAATCAAGGCCACATTTAACTGTTACAGAAAATTTTACCTGTGTCATGTTGCCACAGCTGTCTTGCTCCCGATGTTATGTATTACACCATTAAAACCAGTGCCTCATGTTAAATGTCCTGTACTTTACCAATTGTGTTGATGCTTTTTATTCTAGAGTATAGTCAAGGACTTTGCTGCACGCTGTGGGATGATTCTGCAAGAGGCAATGAAATGGGCTCCCTCTGTTACAAAATCTCATCTACAGGTAATGGGCCTGCTTCTCTGAAAATTTGATTTTTGCAGATCTTGGACGCTGCAAATCTACCTGAAGTTTATATTTTCTTTCCTAAAGAAAGAGCCTCAAGGGATTCTACCTTGAGTAAAAGGACAACTAATTATATTCCCTTCCTCCACGTAGTCCAAAACACTTCATCTCATAAGGTTTTTTTTGTCGGAAGTGATTCTTTTAAGAGAAGGTCTCAGCCTTCAAGCATTTATCTTGATAACTTCATTCATTTTGAATACAGAAGGAGTGTTTGTGTATTTAGGAGGACATTCAGAAAATCTTATTGCCAGGGGAGCAATGCCTGGAAGGGATGAGTAGGGGCAGTCTTTGGTCACGTATGTGTATAATTAAGTTTCCCATAGTTTGCAGTGATGCAACACTTGCTTTTGAGCTGCTTTGTTTTGAAGATAATCAAGTGTTTTGGGGTTTGGGGTTTTTTTCAGGAGTACCTAAACAAACATCAGAACTGGGTCTCGGGGCTGTCCCAGCACACTGGCCTGGCCATGGCCACGGAAAGTGTTTTGCACTTTGCAGGCTACAACAGGCAGAACACCACTCTGGGCGTGAGTATTGTTTGATCCTTTGTGCACCTGCAGGGAGACCTTGACAAATGAGAGGGCTGAGGAGAGACCTCACTGCTGCCTACAACTTCCTCACAAGGGGCAGCGGAGTGGCAGGCACTGATCTCCTCTCTGGTGGCCAGTGACAGAACTTGAGGCAGTGTCATGAACCTGAGTCAGGGGGGTTTAAGGCTGGGTATGAGGAAAAGGTTCTTCATTCAGAGGGTGGCTGGGCACAGGAACAGGCTTCTCAGGGAAGTGGTTACTGCACCAAGCCTGACAGAGCTCAAGAAGTGTTTGGACAGTGCTCCCAGTGGTGTGGTGTGATTGTTGGGTTTGTCCTGTGCAGGGCCAGGAGTTAGACTCGATGATCCCTGTAGGTCCCTTGCAACTCAGCATATTCTATGATCCTGCATCCATGGAAAAAATACACATATTCCTTATTTGATTTTTATCAGTCCTGGGACTGTAGTACATAACAGTCCTGATACTACTCCGATTATAAGCATAAGGAAATTTAAAGCATATGTGAAGGAATAAAAAGATAAAGAGAGAAATGGTTTGATACGAACGGTATAAACACCTTGTTATGGTCATAGGCAACCCAGCTGACTGAAAGACCAACTTGTGTGAAGAAGGACTACTCCAACTTCATGGCGTCTCTGAACTTGCGCAACCGTTATGCAGGAGAGGTAAGTACAGGATTTCTCGTGCGTGTGGGGTGTCCACAAGCTCTGGCATCACTTCTCAGGGGATGATGTCCTTGCAGCCTATACTGGTGTATGGGTCTATGTTACATGAAGCATGGTCTCGAAATCCCTTCAGGATAAAAGTATAATTTTCCTAGGTTATTAAACAGATCATTTTACTGTTGGTCTTGCAGATAAAGCTAAAGATTAGATAAAGCTAAAGATTAGATTGCAGATAAAGCTAAAGATTTGGTAAAGCAGTAACAAAAGATGCCTCTGTTAGTGGAGCTCCCTAATCAGCACATGACCAATACTAAACTGGATTCCTGAAAATACCGTTCTCTCTTGAAAACCCCCTTAAATTTTACAGGTTTCTGGAATGATTCAGTTCTCAAATGCCACAGGACGAACATCTGACCTGAATAAACTGATGGTCAAAGAGCTGAATGCTGCTCTTGAATCAAGCAATACTGAATTCTACACCCAGGCCATGTTTAAGTTGACTGCACTGCTGATAAGCAGCAAAGGTAACGAAAACTAAACGAAGTTCTGCTTTCTCACAGTGAATGCCAAGAATAATAAACTACAAAAACTACCCATATACCAACCCAGTATGCATCAACTTGAAGCAAAACTGTGTTTTGAATTTCTTCAATTAGGCTTATATTGGGGAAAAGCCTCCTTAAACTAGAAGCTGTTTATGATTAGGAACTGATTATTACCTACGGTGCACACCAATGTCATGCTGATGTGGAAAGCAGTTGTTCTGTTGGAGAAATCTGAGTGAATGTTTGTTTTCAGACTGTGATCCCCAGCTCCTTCATCATCTATGTTGGGGACCCCTGCGAATGTTCAATGAACATGGCATGGAAACAGCAATTGCTTGCTGGGAGTGGCTGCTTGCTGCCAAGAATGGAATAGAAGTGCCGGTAGGAAGCGATTTAACTACTCATTCTCTGGCCCTGTGAGGGGGAAGAGAGAAGATTTTGAGAGATTCACAGACACTGTGAATCTGTGTCAAGGGTGTTTAAACGCACTGTTAATCACTGTAGCCTGCCAGGAAGTCTCTGTTCCTGTGTTGTTGGAAGTCTGAGTACCCCCACGGGGTGGTCTGTGGGAAACAGATCTTTCTCAACAGCATCAATGTTACAGCAAAAGAAACCTCTTAGAATCTCAGCTGTAGAATTTACTTTGCTGATGAGATGCCTGAGCTGTTCATGAATGACTCTGTACTATCAAAAACCATAGAATGGTGTTTTAAAACAAAGAGAAATCAGTGTCCCTGCTCATTAATCAGCCTCTGGTATCTGGTATTGCACCGTTACATAAAAACATAGGCTTGCAAGTGTCCTAATCCTGTAACAGGCTAAACCAGTTGTATTTTGTGAGATGGGAATCAATGTAATAGTAATAACGCAACTCAGCATGGTGTAGTGACAGTTCACACAGCTGAGAAAGCTGGCTCTGATAATTGCTTTGCTGAGGGAACACCAAGTGTTTCACTTGCTGGAGATAATCACCCATCTGAATTTACTTAGTTGAATTTACATGCAGGTTTCAGTGGTTAACTTTTTAAGCATCAAGTTAATTTTCTTCCATTGGGCATTTGGGGGAAACGTCTTTGTATCTTGTTGAGGAGAACAGAGAAGCACCCGTGGTTGCTTGGCCCCCATACTACAGAGGATGCTGCTCCTGAGAGCAGGATCAGCAAAACTGAATTATGTGCCATCTTTATGTTGTGCTTGATCAGCCAGGGTGTGCTCAGTGTTCTTGGGGGCCAAACTGTGTCCTGCAGGTCATGGGAACCTGGCATGTGCTTGTCTCTGCTGGGCTCGTGTGGGAGGCAGCAACCTGTAGTAGAGCAGGAGGATGGATGGCACGGGCTGATCTAACAGTTCAGTCTCCTCGATAAAATACAGAGCCTGGCTGCTGCTGCCTTTAGTCTTTCTGTTACTAGCTCAGATTCTGGGGGAGTCTCTCTTCCTTTTGTAATTTAGGATGTGAAAAACATTTTCTTTCAGGTGGGGTGTATAGACTTGTCTCTGCCTCTCCGTCAGCACTGCAGTGAATTTTAATTGATGTAGTAGGTTCTTGTGTGTGCTGTGGAGAAGGATTGTGTTTTCCATATAAGAAGATGCTCTTATAACAAGCACTGTCACCTTCCTTTCTTGCAGTTCATGCGGGAAATGGCAGGAGCCTGGCAAATGACAGTGGAGCAGAAAGTTGGGCTGTTTTCTGCAGAGCAGAAAGAAGCTGATCCATTAGCAGCCTCGGAGGAGAGCCAGCCAAGGCCCTGTCCCCCAGAGGTGACCCCCCATTACATCTGGATAGAGGTGTGTATTTCTTCTGGAATGTCCCACCTGTGGCAGTCTGCCCTTCCCGCTCCTGTGATTTGGGGAAAGGACTGGAGTCATGTGCTCACAGCCAGGAGACACACTCTGTTTAGATGAGCGTAATCATTGAGGGGGAGAAAGGTGTTTGAAACAGAGAAGTCTGGGGGTGGGGTTTGAAATTCAAGACGGTCAAAGGAGGCGTGGTATGTCTGTCTCTTTTTCTCAGTTTTTGGTGCAGAGGTTTGAAATAGCCAAATACTGCAGTTCTGACCAAATCGAGATCTTCTCCAGCCTGCTCCAGCGCTCCCTGTCCCTGAACATCGGGGGGGCGAAAGGCAGCTTGAATCGGCACGTGGCAGCCATTGGGCCCCGATTTAAGTGAGTGCTTTTGGGTTTTTCCTTCTGGAATCACAGAAACGAGAAGTAAGATTATAGGGAGAAGAAATAAGGTTATAGGGAGATGGAAGAAAATAACCAAACACTACATGTTTGACTTGTCCTTGGCTTCAAGTGATGAAAATTGCTTTAAAAGCCAGCAATGATGCTAAGGTCTGTTTTCAAAGCAGAAGTTGATCACTTCCGCTTGAAAGTAATTTTTTGGTGTTTCGGGAAATTTCATGGGATGATTTCATATGTGAATTGCCCATGTCATGGATCTAGTCTTTGCTTCATCAGTTATTTCCACCTTTTGTGACTTGAAGGTTTTCACTTTCTGTGGTTCAGCAGTCACAGCTTTGGGAGTAGACAGATGATAATGTGAACAGGTTGCCAAGAGCTCTGAAACAGATCAGGCTACAGTTACAGCTGTAGTTGTGGTTTGCCTGGTCACCATTTTGAGAGAGCCAACATTTCCATTCTCTATTTTGCTTATTAGGTTGCTGACCCTGGGTTTGTCTTTGCTGCATGCTGATGTGGTTCCAAATGCAACTATCCGAAATGTTTTGAGAGAAAAGATTTATTCAACTGCCTTTGATTACTTCAGGTACTCTTTTATTTGAAACGACTCGCTGAAAATGTGTTTGTGTTTTTCCTGAACCTTCAGTGATACTTCAGATCAGCAGCTGTCTTTCTCTTCTAGTGATTTTTTTCCTTTCCGTTTTTACCCACTGTAACAGAAACTTGTCTTGTGCTTTAGTATGGTTCATAAACTATCTCAAGGAGACTTAGATATTAGTTTCAGAGTTTATGTGTAGTTTAAAAAGCAGGAATGTTTCTGTTCTTTTCCTTTTTTTTCCTTATTATTTTATTCAGTGCTCAAAATTGTATTTACATTTATAAGGTTTAAAGAACTGCTCTTAGAGTGTGTGTGGCTGAAATACAGTTTCATTGTTTTGAAAATACAGCCACAGCAAATCTGATTATTTCAACATCTGACATAGGCACAAAAGAAAATTTAATTGATAGGAATGTCTGAATGTGAGGAGGTCAGTCAATCCTAATAATAACTTTCAATTATTGAAAGTTAATGAAAAAATAAATGAATCCAGGATGCTGACAGACTGCTGCCTTAATTTTCAGTTGTAATTGGAAGTTTGTATTCTTCACTCAGACATAATAAAGCCATGAGGATAAAATGAAGTGATGTGTGGTCTCATCCTTGTAGATTTCAGTCAGAATAAAAAATAGGACCTGATTAGGTTGGTGAGGGTTTTTGACTGCTGGGAGTTTTTTCCCCCTAATCCACTCAACATCACATTATTTGTGTGATTTCTTCAAGTTGTCCTTCA
>VYZQ01020087.1:16081-38738 GCA_013400655.1 Mystacornis crossleyi
TCTTTTGTAGCATGATATTCCACAGAATTTTGTGACAACAGTAAGCAGAGATACTTAGCATCAGCTGAAATAGTAACAGAAACCATTCTGAAAACCCTTGTGAAGGTGGCTGCCCATGTACTACCATGTATGAAATATGTGTTACTCTGGCACAGAAAGCTGCCTGTTTTGCATTGATGATTAAGTCTTGCAAAAGGATGCAAGGTGGACTTTCCTTAAGTACTCATATTTTTTAGGCTTTCCCAGGTTCATTGATCTTGCCAAAGAAATGATCATAAAATCAAAGACATGCTAATGCTTTGTAATAGAAGACAACATTTCTCAAACCTGAGATATTGGCAGTGACATATAATCAATGTTCTACTAAAACCAATCAGTTAGCTTTATTATTCAAATAGCTAAGTGTTGATAAATTATACAACCGTGAAGTGCATTCAAAGCCTGTGTTAGATTAAATGGGTGGCCGTATATCTGCTACAAAAGATAAATCAAAATTCACTATTAATTAAGTGAAACACAGAACTGCAAAACTTTCATTCCTTCCAACTGTTGAACCCACTTTTTTACTTCTTCATTCCTAACCTATGTACTTGGAACAAGGATGTTTTAACAGCTATTCTAAAACGTTTTCTAGCAGATGTCAGTAAAGCTGAGTAAACCCCTCAAATTCCTCATTAGGAAATGGTGTCTTATCTCCACTCTGAAGCTTGTCACAGGGAATACCCTGTTTTTTGCTAAAGCTGCCCTTGCAAATCCCTCAAAACCTGGAATTTTGCCTCTTTTGGTCATACTGTTTATCATGACAGTTTCATAAACATCTCTGTAAGTGCAGGGAAGTTTTGGTGGCTGTTAATGATTGAATAACTTGCTTCAAAACCCATGACTATAAAAAAAAAAAAAAACAACCCATCACATCTGAAGCTATAGCCACATGGTCACTTTGAATCTTGCCCACTGACTTCTACTCTTGTGATGGACAATTGCATTTTTCACATATATAGTATTCTTTATACTAATCCTCAACATAGGGCTTCACCATTTGAATTATTCTCAGGCTAAATCCTGAAGAGATAAAGGCAGAGAACATGTCCCCACCATAGTGCTTTACTGCCATTATCAGTGGGCTGAACTGTGGAATAGGTGCTTCAAAAGCACCAAATTGTTCAAATTGTCGTAATTTTCATTGTCAGCTGACGAAAAGGAGACCCTCTTCACACTGACATTAATTTTCCATTAAGATTTTCTTGTATCTTTCAGTTATTTCATAGTCTCAGTAAAATGATGCCTCCTTTTGTCGCATTTCTTTACAAACTGAGGGCTTTCTTTCCAATTCAAAGTGCTAATAAACTGTATGCAGTAGCTTATACTGAAGGAGAAAACTGATCAGTTGATATAAGTTTATAAAGACCACTGTATCATTCTATCTTCCACAAAAGGGCTTGCCCACTGTCACTCAATAAATAGTCTTTAACTATAAAACATGACTGCAGGGTCTGTCCAGGATGCTTTCTTGCGATAAAATCCTCATTAGGTTAATGTAAGATCACTGGCTGTAGCCCACGTTTTATTTTATCTAATGAGTTCCTTTTTATACAATAAAGCTTATGAAAGAAGAAATTATTGGCTCATAGGGTAGAGATGGATGAATATAATAACGCTTCTGTTGGAGGGATTTATGATGTACATTTAGCATTGCAGACAATATACTAAATCACTGCCACAGCCAACGTGAAAGATACATTAGTTGTCATTTGTTTTTACCAGCTTCTCTAAGTCCTTCTCAGATGTCATTCTAGAGATTTCTAAATCAGTCTCACTTTGAGTTATTAAAAAGTCTATTATACATTCTAATGCAGCTCTAAAACACAGCAAATTATTTCACTTTCATTGTTTTTGATACCATTGATATCCATTCCCTGTTCTATGATATTTATACCAGATAGAAGAAGCCCTAATGCCAGTGCTATGAAAACAACACAGTAACTGGAAAGACAGATAAAATGTTTGTGAGAAATGTAATAGGGATAAATTTTCCCCAGTTTCCTGGGACATCCATGTAAACTGACAGTATATTCTCTGGTCAGATGCTGCTGTTAATATTAAAACAAAAGAAGAAATTATTAGTTTGGAAAGGGCTTAGAAGGGCAGATTCAGTATTAGAAGGGCAGATTCAGTGTTGTGGTACATGAACTATGTCCATAATACTGACTGTCGTAATATCTGTAATCAGAAGAATGCGTGCAATTGGATTTTTTTGTGGAAACTTCGTAGGAGCCTCTGTGGGCACACTTGTTGAGACCAGTGTTCACTCACAAGTAGAAATGCCACAGAACTCTTAGTACTATTTTAGCGTTGCTCGAAATGATAGGATCTTAAAAAAAAAAAAAAAATTTACGGCTTTTGAACAATGGAGAAGGTTGGGAGAATTAAAAACTCAAAGAATGAAAACTATTACATTTAGTGAATAGCTCACATTCTTCACTTTCTAGACCTCTAGTAACTAAATACGGTACATCAAAATGCTCCTTTGATCAAGAGCATATCCATCTGACGGAATTTTTTCTATCTTGAAAAAAAAAGCCTTAAAAATGAATTAGGAATGGGTTTTTTTTGTAATGTATGGCAATATCTTCCAGGTATCTCAGAGAGGCTGAGATATCAGAAATGGCTTCAGTCAAGAGGGAAGACAGGTTGTATGGGAAGAGGGTGTATACTGACATGACAAGAAACCCTACAATTTTTCTTGTAGTTCTCAGAGGGAAAAGTGGAGAGCATCATCACTTCCAGGTTTGTGTTCTTTTAAGTAATGTTTTGTTTGATCTTGTTCAGTTCATATGGGATGTATTTTCCTCAGGTGCATGGATACATAGATGAGTTGTTAATAACAGACAATTTTGCATATATATGTGTAAAGGCTTCAATTCTTTTCCAGCTTGTCCAAACATGTTTTTCCTTATTTTCTTTACACTATTACTGTAGGAGTTATTGAGATATAATTGATTGCTAGGATTAAGCCATACTCAAGTGACTTTCATATATTTGTTATTCATGGTATTTTTCCCATTTTAAATTAACCTTTGATGCAGAAGAATGTGTGTTAATTGCCAAAGAGAAATATTGAAATGGCTGGAAAAGTTCTATAATACACAAGAAACTTGTCACTATGGTGAAGAAACTTGAGGACATCAGTTATTACAAAAACAGATTTATTTCATCTCATTTACTGTCACCTAGTCAAAAATATTGCAGTTATGAAATGTGGATTTGTTCCACAGCTACTGATGGTTTCCTCTGGCAGAAGCAATCTACAAAACAGTGTCTCTGTGGCTTAAACATGTAGATTAGTCTGAAGTTTAGTGTAACACAGTTAGGAGTCTTCTGACTGCCCACAGAAGAAAATGGCAAGCATCTTTTTCATCTTTCTTTTATCTTTTCACACTGGCTGTTCAGCACTCAGAATACAACATGTCCCACAGCATTTACTGGGAAATCCCTTCAGGAAAGGCTCAACAAGCATGTCTCTATTTTCACTCATCAGGAATTCTGATGATAATTATCCAAGCTTAATGACAAAATGAAGGAAAAAGCTGTTGGTCAGTCTTCAAGTCTGAAAACATGGTTTTCACATTTACTTTTAAGTTTTGAAAAATAGGCACAGACATGGTGATAGGTGCTTTGTGCATGTTTGCTGTATCATCACTGACAGCTTCATTTTTACAGGAACAATGCCCTCCGAGGACCAAAATACCTCTTTATCTTGATTGCCCGAGGAGAGAAACATCTAGGGTAATCAAGATAGTAGGAACTAAATAACTCCCAGTCCCATTAATGACCTCTAACGACCACAAATAATGCACACTCGAACTAATCATTATTTATAATGATTTCTGAAACTATATTATTAAGTCTGAATTAAACTCAGTATATAAATCAGTATTATGTCACGTCAATAGTGATGTGTCTTCTGGAGTCAGTATGGAATACAGAAAATGATTATGAAAGAATATATTCATTAAAATGTGTGAATTCATGTTTACAATAATAATGATTTGCAATTGTGTTATGCTAAGAACACCAACGCTTATGGTCTGATTAAAAATCATCAAGAGATCTTCTAGATCTTCTAATCCAATTGTCAACCTGGCATGACCATAATCACCCTTAAACTGTATTCCCAAGTGCTAGATCTGGATGTCTCTTGAGTGCTATCAGACATGGTGACTTCAGCACCTCTCTGGGCAAATTATCCGATGTCTAACCACTCTTTCATTGGATTTTTTTTTCTAATACCTAATCTGAACCTCCCCTGTGATATGTTTCCCAGCTTTCTTAATAACTATGGACATATGATTCCATTGTGTGTTATTATCACTCAAAATTTCACTGCTCCCAAATGTGGTAATTTATACCTGTAGCATCTTACTTCTAAAAGCATCTGGTTAAAAAAAAAAAAAGTAGCTTATATGGAATCATAGAATATTCTGAATTGGAAGGATCATCAAGTCTAACTCCTGGCTCTGTGCAGGATATCCCAAGAGTCACACCATGTGCCTGAGAGCACTGTCCAAATTCTTCTTGGTCTCAAGACAGGCTTGGTGCTATGGCCACTTCCCTGGGGAGCCTGTTCCAGTGCTCAACCACCCTCTGAGTGAAAAACCTTTTACTGATATCCAGCCTAAACATCCCCCGACACAGCTCCAGGCCATTCCCTCAAATCCTGTCACTGGTCATGAGAGCGAAGACATCAGTGCCCGGCCCTCCGCTTCCCCTCGTGAGGATGCTGAAATCCACTATGAGGTCTCCCCTCAGTCTCCTCTTCTCCAGGCTGAACACAAATCTCACCTGCTCCCCTAAGGCTTTCCCTCCAGATTCTTCACCATTCTTGTGTTCCTCCTTTGGGACGCTTTCTAATAACTTAATGTCTTTTTAATATTGTGTTGCCCAAAACTGCACACAGTACTCAATGTGAGGCTGTACCATTGCAGCACAGAGCAGGATGATCACTTTTTTTTCATTTTTTTTTAAAATTTTTTCTCACTTTATTTGCAGTGTTACTGCTACTGTTTTTGTACATATATATGTCACCTATATATACAAAGAGAGTGTCAAGATTACAGTTTTAGCACTAGTATAAATGTAAAAAATTAGCAGATTTTAAAAATGGATTCCAGTTTCTTAATTGATGAGGAATTCTAATTGCTTTTACTTCGGAAAAGAGAATGCATTTATTGTTCGTATTCTGTATTTATACACAAATATGGCAGGAAAAATCCAGGCATATTTCTGGCACTGTGAGTATGGAAAATTAACACTGAATTTAACAATTTTGCATAACTGTGTTTGTTGAGGCTTTGGCATATGTTGCATTTGCTATTAAAAAAATCTGTTGCAGGCAACCACTCCATTTAAATTTTACTGTTAAGTATGACTTTAGACAATGAAAGATGTATGAATGTTTTTGCATGTAGATTGGCACACCAAGAGTTGTTATAAGAAGAGAAATCAAGCAATATTGAAATGACCTTATATGTTTCACAATTATGACTAGAAAGAGATTGCACATTCTTCTTAAAAAACCATTCCAAGTCTGACAGAGGGAAGGGAATGGATGAAAAAAAAAAAGGGGGGGCTAAAAAAAGAACAGGAGAAAAATAAAAAGGAGTCACACAGTAGTCAGATAAGATTTTTCATCTGTGGACTTGCACTGCACTTTTCTTCAACTCAATTGAAAATGACTCAGTGAGTGAAGCTTCTAGGAATAAAGTGGGTGTTTCCAAGTGCCAGCCAACAGAAAAATGATAAAAATGCTGCAGAATCCAGTGTGGGTTAGGAAATGAAATGGCTGTGTCCTTCGTATTCAATTCAGCTAAATTTCCTGTAGTATTTTAAATGCTTACAAATTTTAAAGAAGTTCAACATGAACAAAATGTTGAAATCCACAGTAGGTCAGCGTTTTATTCTACGAAACCCTGTAAATCCAAGAAAATAGTGAAATATCTTTTATACAGAGTCCACTGCAAGTATCTTACTGTGCATCTGATACCATAGCAGTATCATCTGCTCCTCTGCCAAAAGAATTTTTATAAACTTACATACTTCAAAACTATCAGTTCTTATTTGAACCCATAAGAAAATAAATGTCATGTCAAAAACTTAAGTATAACGAATATTATTATTATCATCATTACTGAGGAAAATAATTTGGAAAGTTTTTTCAGACAAGTGAACGTTATGGCGCCTAGTTCATTACCACTGAAGTGGCCACAATAAATAATCTCTTTTAATATTGCAAAAGAGAAGGGATGATTTTTGACTTTCTGCAGAATTAATGAGTAGTAGATTCACAGATGATGATGTTTCTTTTGCCCACTCTGCTCTGGCTCTCCTCTGCAGGACTCTTTCTGCACTGGCATGCATGGCCAATAATCTGGTTGATCCACTAAAAAGGTCCAGAACTGGAGAAGAATATATTTTCGTATGATAAACTCAGTCAGTTTTGCCTAAACTTTGTGTTATTTCTCATCTTTCAGGAATAGCCATGGTGGCACTGCTATCCCTTCTATTAGCAACCATTTTTGAAAATCTGTAAAAATTCTCCATTTTGCAGCAAGTTCTATCGATACATAGATTTTAGAGATTCCTTATGCCTTAAAAACTTCTTATAGCCACCTGAAAAACATGAGAAATTATGCCAAAGCATAGTAAGTTCTCCCATGTTAAACCTCTTAACAGAGCTGTAATTATTTGCCATCTTTGTAGCTCCAGGGCACAACTGCATGGCTAAAAAGTGGAGGTGATGAGAGGGTTAGCTGCATAAGGTATTTATGACTTTAGAAATCTCACTTCAAATAAATTGAGTTCTTATTAGGCTGATTGAGTTACACCCTTGTGTTTGGGGTGCTCCAACATGCTTAAACGTCAATAAGATCATGTGAAAGACCACATAATATTCTGATGCTAAAATAGTAAAATTAAAAACTAAGAAAGTAATTTCATCCTGGTTGACAAAAATTACTTGTAAATGTGTAGCATCCCGTTAATGACATTTTCTTAAGAGTGACTTCAAAGCCAAAGTTTCTTTAGTGGTTTCCCAGAAAATCTTCATCCAGGTAGGGTTAATTGATATCAAAGAGTGGTATATTAATTAAGGAAAATTTTTGGCTGACCTATAGTAACCAGACCAAGGAAGTGCATGGTAACACTGTGTGTCTGTGCCCAAGAAGCTTCCATCAGCACACCCAGGCAGCTGGAAGGTGGGAGAGGGTGCCGAGAAGTCATAGATTTGGCTAGGACTGCAAACACCAGAGTAGCAGGTGTACACATGTATACAAAACATCTAGCCTGCATCATAGAGAGACAGTGGGAAAATGTAACTGGCCTTCTGTAAGAGGCCATCTCTTTGATACTGCTTTTTGGATCAAATTCCATATATGTTTGAAATCCCTAATGTGAATTTTGCTAATTTATGGTGGGACACTGAACAAACATGTATCTCCAGCTTATTCAGCCTTCTACAGGCTTTCATAAATGAGTTTTTCAAATATGACATAGTGTCTAAATACCTTTTAAACCTTTTTGAGATTATGTCAATAGCCACAATGTTCAAAAAATATTTAACTGGGAAGTCAAGTTCTCTGAAGTTAGGAAATGACAGGATTTCGGTGCAACCTGAATTTTAACACTTTAAACTGTGTGCGGAGACTGCTTAAGGTCTGAAACTTTCAGATTCTCCCCTACAGTTGTGATGCCACTGATTTCCAGAAGTCTATGTTCTTCTCTGTATCTGAGGATGGTGATGCAGGCTTTCAAGTGACTTCCAGCAGTAATTTTAAATGTATTTTACATTTCTTTTCCTTCATTTTATCACAGACGTTTTTTAAAAAGAACACCTGCTCCACCTTGTCAGTAGGTACTGATTAAGTTCTATTTCTCATGTACAGTCATGACTGAGGAGCAAAAATAGCACAAACTGTTCATTTAAAATTATAACATACAGCTGAAAACATAAACTAACAACATCAGTTCTCCTGTTTCCTGAATTATCAATCTTTGATTTCCAAACTTAATATAGATACTCTTTTAGAAGTCTATTTGAGACATTTTTTTTTGGTGAATATTTTAGATGAAAAAAAATGTCACCAGCACATGCATTTTATCTCATATTTTGTAAAAAGGTGTAGGCTCTCTTTCTAGCCTTGATGTCTGTGTAAACACTTGGCTGGATCAATAAAGCTTTCTTTGAGTTTTGGTCTAAAAAAAAGAATATTTCTATCTGCTCTTCCTTTTTAAATATTCTAGGTTTTTAAAAATATCTCCAGATACTCAGGTGTGACATGCTAAGTTTGAAGAAATTAAGGAATCAAATAGAATCATCTATTTCAAAGATTCCCTGGGAGGCTTATTTTGGTTAATTCCCTCTTCCCTTTCAACTGCTATGTCCTGTGAAGTAATTGAGTAGATCTGTGGTTTTCTTTCAGAGAGGAGAAAAATGGCCAAATGAGATTAAATTAATGGGTTTCCCTTTATTCAGCTGCAGTCTTTTCAAGAGACTTGACTGATGTTTTACTGTTTTCATATTTTGTTACATCCCTTGCTATTTGAATGAATTATCAACATTATAATGTCTTGAATACTCTGTAAATTGTAGCATAAGTACTCCCACTTTGTTTACACATTGAATTTTGATTGATCTACCCATTTTATATTTGTTTAGTTTATGACTTTACTAATTGCTAAGTATAATGGGACCAACCAAACCCCAAATTATTTAAATCAAAGCAGTGATTTATTTGTTGTCTATAATAGACAGCATGAGGTACTATACCCCAACCCTGTTTTAAATGGTTCTGAGAATATACATGACTGAATATCATCTGAAGATGTTTTATTTACTAGTTTTGTTTTGGTTTTTAATGAGCCTGGTATAATGCCTCCTCCCTTAGGTGAGACTGTCCCCTGTGTACTGTTCTGTTTGTCTGTTCTTGGGATAAAGGTGATACAAATGAAGAGTGAGTGTGGAGAAACCATCATGACCACAATCAATGGAGGAAGTGTTACTGAGGCAAAAAGGGAGGTAGTGGGAGCTGACAGGGTTAGGAATGTATACTGAAGCTGGACTGTGTGAAGAGGAAAGAGGAAACAAAGGAAAACCCAGGGAAGAAGAAAAGGAAGAGAATGTGAGTGGAAGAAAGAGAAAATTTTCCAGTACTTTTAACCTTGAGACTAATCCTGCTTACATGCATTCCCTTCTTAGCAGTCAGTTTTACTTCCTCTTCCCCTTTGCCCTTCGGAGGCAGGGGAAGCAAGAAGAGGAAAAATAAAAAGAATAGGTGGAAAAGCAAGAGTGTGTTTTTCCACATCGGCACCATGACTGTGTAGATCGCTTCTCTTTTCAGGTGTTCTGGTGTGCTTACTGTTGTTCTGGAATTGCACTTTTTATCTTGTCAGTAGTCGTGATGAGATAAAACTGATAAAGGGTGTGACGCATATGGCTGGTTTATTCTCTCTGGAATTCTCTGTAACTCATCTTATGTGAACAAAGATATTTTGTGCAAGTTGGAGTATATCACAGGAAAACATTGCCAGACAGAACTCAGTGTGCACAGAAACTGGTTTCATCCTTAAACCAGACCAGTGTTAGAGATTGTTTATGAACACCAAGAATGAAATATTTCTAAATGTGTGACCTGGATTTTTATTACCAGAACAATAACCTTTTTGTTCATAAGCATTCTCATTCTCTTTTAGGTAAATCTTGTGCAGGTCCTTGAGTAGAGGTTTTTTATCAGTGGAGAGCAGGCTGGAAATGTTACTGAATCTGAATAATATTAGGCTCAGCTGACGCAAACAGCCACAAAAGATATTAGTCAATGGGAGACTCGAGCCTGAAATACTAAATGAAATGTGCCTTTTTAGTCTTCAAGAAAAGGTATGCTTCAGCAGTAAATATAAAGTTCTAAACATAGGACAGTTGAAAATACACCATTTTATTTTATAATGGTTTAATATTCTATAATTATTAAGAAAATTATAGGGACCTGTTTCTGCATTTTTAAAAAATGAATCAACAGTATGAACAAGTCACTGATAATTATTTTTCATTACGTTCCTGTTTCTATTGTTTTCAGCCCTTAGATCTGTGTCAGCTCACACTGTTGGCTCTGCTCTTTAGCTGTCAGGTGGTTGATTTTTTTCTTTCCTATGTCTTTGATTACCCCACCACAAAAATGAAAGGAGCCTCATCAGATTTTATTTCAAGTCTGGGAACTTTTCCTACCTCTTGAACCTGAATGAGTATTTAAGCAACTCAAAATGCAACAATTGTTATTCTGAGGGAAAATAAAAAGCAATTCTCTGCTGAACATCTCTAGCCTGATGGAAAGGTAATGGCACTGCTGCAGACTAGAATAAAATCAAATCCTAATTGTTTTGGTGAATTTGACTTGCTAGCAAGTCATGCTTTAATCTCTGCATAAATTAGAAGCCTTTACTCTGTTCAAATTCCTATGGGGTTGCTGTCTTTGGCTTCCATCTACTTAATTCAGCTCAGCTAGCGAATGCTTTTGAATAATGTCTTGATATTTCCATTAAAGAATTCAAAGTCGGTGAGAAGAAATGTGTCAAGATGATGATAAAATTCAATCGAGATGAGTTGCAGTGATGAGCCTGAGGTTTTGCAGATTCCTCAAGCACTCTAAGGGGCATTAGTGAATTAGCAAAAGTCCAGGATCCAGGGGTAAAGCTGTTTGTCCCGAGTACCCACAGTCAGAGTAACCTAGAATTCCAATTACTCCAAATGCAGGTGCTGGTGCTGGTGGCTGGTGAAGAAGAAGGGTGTACCAGTGACTGCAGTAGCTTTTGGGAAGGAGTTGAGCACTTAAGTGAAAGAAAGAAGTTTTAACATCAGTTATTTCTTTGGGAAAGCGAGCTAGGTGATGGGGAAGGTATTCATTCAAGAAGTTACAGTCTTGGTCTCTTCTTGGTTAAACATGTCCTGTTTTTCCCTTCTTTGTACTGTTGCGGCTGCACCAGCAGCTGTGGTGGCCGGAGGGCCAAAGAGGCCAGGTACAGGAGAGGCCTGCTGGTGGGGCCCACTCCAAAGTTTGAGTTCCCCCCCTTAACTCAGGGTGAGAAAAGCCGCTCCCATCAGGCCTGGTGGATCTATGGAGATTCTGTCTGGCTGGTTGGCCAGTAGCCAGACGCCCCTTGTATCCCTTACAGGATTGTAATCCAGCCCCCACTCTGCCCCCTCCTTCTCCCCACTGGTTGTTGCTGTATTACCCTCCTCCCTTCCGGACCCCTTTATAAGTGTGTCACGGGCGGCAGCCAATCCCTTTTTGTCGCTGGAATCTTTCATTGTGGTTTGGTAAATAAACCCTTCGGAACTCTTATTTGGGGGCCGCCTCCTGGCTCTTTGCCTCTGATGCCACCTGAGCTGGCCGGCTCAGAGTGAGCGTGGCTGCGCGCTCCCACCGCACGCATGGGAGAGCCGGTGTGCAAAATAGCACCGCCGGAGGTTCTAGGCCAAGGAACGCCTCAGGAATAACGCGGCAGCTTCTCCACCAAACACCCCACATTGTACTCCTATGTATATTGTATAAAAACCTTTTCTACAATAAAAAGCTGTTAAATAGTCTAGCCCCCACTTTACTGAGAGTCAGATTTTCTCAATAGAGCACCACTGTTTTGATTTTCTCTTCATGCAAGGAATATGAGGAAGGGCATGATATTGCCAAAAGAGACACAATTGCCATCAATGTCAAAACACTGTCAAAACAATGTCAAAACAATGTACTGTGAAAACAAAAGAAATCTCTCAAAGTCTTGTGGAGTTGTGGAGTTGCAACAGGTAAGTGCAGACTATAAAAAATAATGTACAACAGTCTGAGGTGCAGATTGTTAACTGGTTTGTTCTAAAGCGTGC
Source organism: Mystacornis crossleyi (assembly GCA_013400655.1). Taxonomy (NCBI): domain Eukaryota; kingdom Metazoa; phylum Chordata; class Aves; order Passeriformes; family Timaliidae; genus Mystacornis; species Mystacornis crossleyi. The sequence continues at coordinate 28,005 of VYZQ01020087.1, forward strand.
AAAGACTTTAGTATGTTAATTAAAAAAAAATCTTTTATAAAAGCATTTCTAACCACTTTTTAAAAAAGCCCTCTGAATACACATATAAGCATCCTAGAATTCCCACAAATCCTGCTATTTATCATTCCACTTGGGTGACCTTGAAATGACCCTATCACCCTGACTCAAATCAGCTCTATTCCTGAAGAGTGGCAGGAAAATGTATATGTAAGAAGAAAAAAATTAAAAATGTTATTTTCTGGTGATCTTGAGTTATGAGATTATGGCTGTGTCCTGGTTTGGACAGGTGTCTGCTAAGGAAGGCAGGAGTCCCCCTCCCACCCTGGAATGGAAAAATGTAACCCCCTTCCTCCCGAACTATTATAATTTTGAAAACGAGGGGCTTTCAGGCAAATATATCAGAAATAGGAATAACAGGTCTTTACTTATATATATATATATNCTCCCTCCAAACGCCAGGAGAGCAATGAGCCCCAAGCACTCTACCCCACCTCTTTTCCCAGTTCTAAATCTCGAGATGTCTCTGCTCCCCCACCTGAGAAGACGCCACCAAGACCAAAAAGGGACAATTGGGCCCCTCCCTTGTGGCTGGCTAGGTCCTTTGTTTCTCTTAAGTACCCAGCAATTGTGCCTTAACATGGGAAAAAATTCCTTTGAGAGGAGAAGAAAAGAACACATACACACACAAAAAGAAAACCTTCTCAACCCCCAACAGGCTGGCAGACTCAAGGGCACATAGGCATGGCACTTGATTATGATTTATGGGAGCATTAAAGAGGAAGAAATCAATATATATTCTAAAAGTTCTGTTTTGCTACAATTAATCTAAACACGCTCCTTGTGTTTGTGATGACAGAGAAAGGCTATGTTGATAAGAACTTTTCCTTTTTACCTCACCAATAGTTTCAATAACTTCTAATGTACAAATCCAGCTTTATAAAATGAACCTTTTGTAGCCTTTATTTTTAAAGAATAAAAGCTAGTAGGTACAATTTGCAATAAATCTGAGGTCAAATGTGACACCAGATAGACATCTACTACAAATAAACAAAGTCATAGTGCACTACATGAAAATACTATTAGCAAGATAAAAAATCAAAAGAGCAGTGTCTCCACAGGAAAAAAAATTCTCCCCTTCAGCTCTTTTTGCCAGTTATTTTCTTTGTTTTGAAGCCTGTGGCAAAGTGGTGTCTTCAGCTGAAGGTCTGTGCTGTTTTTAAATTTGTAACTTAGTGCATCATAGCTCTAGTCAGATATCTGTAGCAAGTTAAAAACTGTATCATATTTTTCTGTCTAATGAACTCTGTGTGTTTTGTTGATACCATTTTCTTATGCGGTTATCTGAAAGTATTCTGAAACTTTGCTATTTTGAAACATATATGTATAAATAATTTTTTTCTAGTAATAGTAAATCTTTTATTTCTGGGTATTATAAAAAAAAAAAATATGCATTTATAAGATACATACATCCGTATAGCCAAATATCTGTCTCCATCTTGGCCATCCCAAAAATATCATACAAGCTAAGACTGGGATAGATAAACATACAATTAAGATTAATATTGCATAAACACGGTAATGCATCCTGACTAGAAGTGGTAAATGCATTGTATGCTTTTTCTTAAGTGTCCATGCAGTCCTTGCTGGTACTTTTAAAAAATACTGCCATCGGGATGTGGGGTTTTTTGAGAATCCAATTTTAAACCCAAAACTTAAAACCAACCAAACAAATCTTAAGCATCCGTATCTAAAAACAGACAGATGAAGGGGTTATTTCAATGAATTAGTTTTGTTTTTAGAGGACTAACTTCTACTTAGAGAGTCGAGTTTACAAAGAACATCTATCAGATCTACCTATCATCTACTGTAAAGTAGAAACCAGCTAATAGGATCATCTCAAAGAAAAACAAATGAGGGGAAAAGTTAGTCAGCCCTCACCCATTCCCATCCAAAACAACCCCTTACATTACAGGATGCCTTTTATGGCTACATTATAGAATATATTATATGGGATGGCTTTTTTCATTGTGGTTTAAGAGGTTCAGCATTTGTACATTGTCTCTTAAATGTCACCAAAATTAATTCCAACTGTCCAGAATGGCTGAAGCTATAATTAGAGACTGAAGAAATCTAGTTACTGCATTGCAGAATGTTAAGAAAAATATGAACTATAAAATACTCTTACAAAATTTTTTTGCTTCTGAAAAAATATTTCTGTACAGTTATATTTCTTAGTAGTATTTAAAATACAAACATACCTGTAAACGTCACTAAAATTTGTATTGGAAGAATAGAAATAACTAATTATGAATAAGGTTCTGTATGTTAAGATACTAGAAAACTATCATAGGAAATAATTGCTTTGTGAGTATCAATCACTGAAACTTCACAATGCTTTTATAAAATAGAGAAATGGTAATCTATTTTTTAATTTCGGCTACTTTGTTAGTATAAAGTATGTTGACAATATTTGGAAGAGAAATGAGAGGTCTGTGTTGCCACGCCATTCTTAGAACAACACAATGCTTTGCTAGTAAGTGTTTAATTTTGTTTATAAAACTAATTTTGATACTAACACTTAAAATGAAATCTTGCCTCTCTTATGACAATTATTTCCTTACATCTCATGTATATCTTTACAATTAAACCAAATTTTGTGAGTAGTTTAGTTTAAGGTTGAAAAGTGTATTTTAAGTTACGAGGGGAAGAGAAAGGACTGTTTATGGCATAGTGCCTCTCCAGACAAATACTTTCATTATTAGAAGATGCCTGGAAACAGTGGTGTAGAAGACTTTTTTATTTCACAATAAATGTACAGCTGATTTCACAGCATGCTAGAATACATGCAGAACAGGCAAAGGGGAAAGGTTGTAGTTTTCTTTGTGTTCAAGAGCCAAATGGGATATAGCTATTCAGTGAACATGAAATGAGTGTCCATATCTGTTCAGTTTTTTGAAATCAACATACGTATTTCTTTTAAGTGAAAAATAGATAATAATTTTGGGCTAAAACACAGCACTCATAAATATAGAAACAAAATCTTGTAGCTGTTCCAGAGATTATTGTTCAACAATTGTGTGGGGATGTTTGAAGAAAACTGTTTGTACTTAATTGCACAAACTTTGAGAAAATGACACACTCAGAAGAAAACACATTAAATTATTTTTCAGTCTGAAGCATGGCCACGCATCAGGTTTCCTGGTGTTCATATTTCCTTTACAGTAATTTTCATTATGTTTTTTATGATGTTTTCATTATGTTTTTTTATTATTAGATTTTGTCAAGTTTAAAATCTTCCTTAAAATTCCAGTTTCCTTAGGAATGACTCCTTTTGTTTTAAAAGTGGCAGAGTCAAGACAGTTTTTTGCTGAAGTCAATAACTGATGTCAGGTGTTTGAAAGGTAATGTATAATGAAAGAATGAAATCTTATCCCATATCATTTTTTCTGTCTTTGATAGAAATTATATCTGACCAACTAATATATCATTACTTGTTTCACATAACTTATGGTTTAATATGTATTATGATTGCAAGCTTTGATTCATGTAAGTTTTAAATTTAAGAGTAAGTATTAATGAAACCATAAGACCTTTTAAAGAATATAACCTGTTTTCAGTCACTGTGAGTGTATTTGCATCTCTTCAAGTTTATCATTCTTAAAGGACATAATTTCTGTGAGGGAGGCAAAAAACTATTTTCAACTGTAGCATAGAGACATACCCATGCTATGGGAAATGCTTCCTTCTGAGACTGAGAATTTGTAAAATCTCACCTTTCTTGTATATTTTTGTCAGACAACAGAGAATAATTGAAATTTTGTGTTACACAAGTTTCCTATAAAGTATAATGCTGTTGACCTCGATCTCTGCATTAGGGTTGGGGTTTTTCCATCTTGAAACTTTTATTACTAAAACCAGCAAATAATATAATGTAGAGTTCAGAACTGCTTCAATGCCCTTGTGATATTTATCACCAGTATCTTTTAAGATAAACAATGAAGAAAAATGTGAATATAAAAATTTTATTTAGGACAAACTGCCAGCTCTGGTGAAATGAAAGCTTGAGTAAACCTGTAGCTATTGAAGTCTTGAGTATTCTAATATTTATACTAGTCTTGTGTTTTGTTTCTACTTTGTGGATGATACTATGTTTTATTTTTTCTCTCTTTTCCATTCTCTCTACTGTACATTGAGATAGCCTGAAAGAAAACACTTCAGTTTTGTTGTATTTAGTTTTTCAGTACCAGTTTGTTTAAACTGTGAGCTAAATATTTCCTTTGCTGCAATAGTAAGAACAGGCAATGACGTAATAAAAACCCTATTGCATAAGATATATTTCTTGAATAGCAGAGATATTGACCTGTGTTTTGAACGCCTGTAATCCTTGTGAGAGGTGCTGGTTAAATATGCTTGAGTACCACTACACCTTTTTGGCAAGGAATGACAATAGTTCATCCAAGAAGAGAGCATCAGAAGCAGAGGGGGACATCCAGTTTCATTCCAAGCATCTTTAACTATGTTTCAGGGTAAGAGGGTCTATATGCAAGATCAGTCTTTTGTCTGATCTGTTTGTATGAGTTACAAGAATGCTTCTGACTATCAAGGCATTGGCTCTGTTCAAACAGGATAGATACTACATTTCAAAGGCATTTGGTGTAGAGGGAGAAAGAAATGTTGTCTTATTCTTTTACTGAACACACTCTCCTGTAGTGTGTTTTGGCCCGCATTAATTTGGACCCCTCTGTGTGAAAACACTTTGCCTGATATCCAACCTAAACCTTTCCTGACTCTGACTTATGATCTGTGAAAACACGTCAAGCTTCATGTTTTTTATCTTGTGTGCTCATTGTATGACATGTACAGTGGAACTGAAAGTAGGGCCAAGCTGCATCTGATTTTACAGAAGTTCTGTTTTTTAAAGCTGTTGCACTCATACAAGCAAAAGACAATGAAAACACCAAAAGTTTTAAATAGTGGAGAAAATACAATATACTCTGCAATGTGATACTAAAAGAGAGTTGGAAGAGATAGTTTATTCATGTTGCAGTCTATCTGCATTGAGAAATTGAGTAAAGAAACTCACATCTCTTGTAGGCTGGAAACTGATACTGGAAGTCAATCACCTCCATGGACATTTTCTGGATATCAGCAATACTCAAACAAGCAGTTTGCGGCTTGCAGACAAAGGGCTCTGTAAAGCAAAGTTAGTTCATTTGTTAGTTCAGCAATCTACTCAGCTCTAGGTGTAAAGTCATTATATCTATCAATTGACTTCTGCATAGTGAATTTTTCAGTTTCAAATGCTGTATTGACAGCTAATTTTATTCTACTTATCACAAAAACACTATACCTTAAAAGAAACAGAAGTATTAAATGCAGTGTAAAGGGCTTCTTGGTCTGCTGATACACAATGCCTGAAAGAAATATGACCTTGTAGATAATTCCAGTTTAGAGACTGAGTTAAAGGAAGGGCAGAACAGTGCATTGGACTCACAGCAGAAGGGCTCTTGTGGGACACCTGTAGCCTTGTTTGCATTAGAAGTCGCAGCCAGTTTTTAGTTGTATGATTTCTCTTTGTGAATGCACTGGGTTCAGAGAGTTCCAAGGGTGATAAAGGGTCATATCCTATAGCTGGTAAGAGAGGTATGTTAAGTTTAGTCAAGACCTTACAGTAGGTAGGAAAAGAAGCAAAAGCAGGTGGTGCCTCACTGGAAAAAAAAAACAAGGGGAAATGAGACAGTATTTCTTTATCAGAAGTTGAAAAGGTCCGAAAAGGACAAGGTAAAACAAAGATATGTGCACTGCAAGGTAGTGAAGAGACATCGTTGCTGATGTATCAAATCATACAGGTAAGTCAGTAAAAGAGCTGTTTGATACATTTTACTAAGCCGACCCATGGGCCAGAAGAAGCAAAGGCCTGTGTTCACTCTCTAGCTTAGTTAAGAAATAGCATCTGTTCTTGGCTTCATCAGCATTGATGAGAATTGTAAGGATGAAATTCTGAGTAACACTATTACCCTTAGTGTGTATTAGGAAGGTATGTAAGGGTATATAAGCCCAGCATCTAGTTCTAGTTGGGAAGACTAATGTACTTCAGGATTTAATAGAAACTGTGGTACTGATTGATGCCAGGTAGATGGAACTGCTGGCTGATAACCACTATGATGAAAAAAACCATAATATTGCCCAATAATTTTTAATGACATGCAACAAAGTCAGTGAAGCAAACCTTATCTGAAGATGAGGAAAAAATCAATAGAGCAGCTTGATCAGGTTGGTTTGGGGTACTTGAGTGCACAGCCAGTTGCATTCTAAATGCCATAAATATCTTAACACCCCTCCAGAGATGAAAATGATGTCTTTATTGCTAATCCATAGGGATTTAATTTAGTTTATTATTTTCTTCACTGTAAGATATGTATAACTCATATTTACATAAATATGTCTGGATTCCATATACATATTATTTTTACAAGATTGGGTCTGGTGGTATAAATATCAAATGACAGTTTGGTCTAGGATATTTGGATACTGATATTAATGTGCAGGATCGCAGGTAGGGGTTTTATGTGTCTGCCACCAACTTAAAAATCAGGTGGTGCTGATGCACAGGTAGAAGTTGGCTTTTTCCTGTGGCATTTGGCAGGTCTTTTACAATTCCACTAAAACCTTTCAGAATCTTTGATCCTTTGACATTCTTTACCTAAAGCAAACAAAGGGTCAAATATGCTTTCTTGCACAGGCTGTAATCTTTTTAGCACTGTATATTTTTAAAAAGCCTTTCATTTATGGATCTGTTTTTCTGGGGTACTTTTATCATATAATCAGAGTATTTAATTGATTAGCACTAGGTACATATCACTTCATTCTTCATGATAATCAGCATCTTGGCAAATTAGTAATTTCTACCACATCTATGGATGCGCTATTGCAAATACTTCTAGTCCTCTATTTACTTCAGATGATGTTTTCATATTCTCTGTTACACTTTTTTCTAGAATATATGATCTACTTGCATATAATCATAATATTTTTGCCATTTTAAAATATTTCAGATATTGTGGTAGTACTCATGATTTACAAAGAGAATATGTGATGTGGTAATCTGTAGAATTTTAGTAATATTTTCAGATTCATGCTGCTCAAATGAAACACGGAGGACTTCATGAAACCCAAAATATAGAACTAGATGTCCTCTTTCTGATTGTTTCTATTTACTATAGAAATCAAACATGTAAAAATTAGTTTTATTTCTACTTTTTATGATATCTAAATTTTCTAAATTTGAAAAACTGCAGAGGGTAAATTGTTAATTAGTGTCTACTTTGAGGAAAAAATATGGAAAAATACACTTACTTTTGGCTCTCTATTAAATGATGTATCTTATACCTCAGCAATGTTACCAGTTTTATCTAGAAGAGTTTAAGAATTTTAATTGAGCTTTCTTAGTTTTCTAAAATAATCTTGCATGCAAAACTAATCCTGCTGATTGACTGTTACTGCAAATTTTATTGAAAACTGAACTGCAGACTTTCTCCTCTTAACATGGCAAACATTAGGCCATTCATGTTTATGGATTACTGAATTTTAAAGACAAATTACTTTTTATCTTTTAAATTACAAAACACGAAGTAAAGCTTGAAGCAAAACTAACACTTTATCTTTGAAAATTTCACAGTGCACATGCACTGAAAATCGTTATCTTATCTTCAGGCTTCAAAATATCAAGTTTCCCTTGGGTAAACTTGCAACTGAATGGACCCATAGCATAAATTCTAAACGTGTTTATACATGTTAATTCAATAGCAATTTAACGGTATGACTTGTTTTGTTTTAGTATGATGACTTCCTTCAGCCTCTCATTAAATTAAATTGTCATGCACATTCATAAAGCTTAATGAATCAGCATGATTTGGTTTTTTTTTTCTTAATTTTTACAGCTTGGTAAATTTGCTTAATATGCATTTTACCGTTTGATAAATAAAGCTTCCAAAATATTCTTCAAATGCTATGGGCTTGACGGCTTTCTCTTTTTAGTTGTATGTGCAGAAGATCCCTAACTCTGCTGAAGGAGGCTCCTTTCTGATAATATTCAGGCAAATTTCTTCTGTTTTTATTGGTCAGACTCCTCTGAACTGTTCTTAACTTAAAACAGAAGCAAATTCAGTTGTCTCCCATGGTTTTCTGAAGTGCTCTATGGTGTTATAGCCAATTGATCATGATCAGACTCAGTCTACCAGAGCAATAGCAAGGTGTTGAATTGTCTTAGTGTGGCTTTCCTGTCTCAAATTTGTTGGCAAAAGAAAAAGATAAAATAGAAAGTTTCTATGTTGGTCAATATAAATGTTTTTACTATTTCTCTCCTCCAATCTGTACAGTGAAAAAACAAAGATCACATCCTTTTACTTACTGCTTTTATTCCAGATGGCCCCATTTCTGCATCTGCATTAATATTAAAAATTTAAGTGTTTTCTTTGAGAATCAGCACAACAGTGACCTGGGAGCCAGAAAGGTCTCTTCTGGGCTGATTTTCCTACTGCAGTTTGTCTTCTTGTCTCAATTCCACTATTATTTTTTAAAATTTTTCATGTGCTCTCTCACAGTGTTTAACACTGAAGTTGGGGAACCATTTCTGAACAGATACTGGAACAAGAAATTTGCATACAGCTGAAACCCAGATTTTGAGTAAAAGCTGCATTTTAGATAAGTTTAGCCCACTTTATTTCTAGCCAAAAGGAAATATAAAAGACACATAAAAATTTAAGTGAATTCAGTTGTAGTGTATAGACAACAGATGTAAATTACTAAGACAAATTGCCTTTGTATTAAACTTCTCTTGCAAAAAATCTTCTGAGTAGCTCATTAAAAATACCTTGTGGGTAAAATTTCTGGTAAATCAATATGCTTCAGAGAGAAGTCAAATCAGTTAGGTACTTGAAAACTTTCTATTTTCCCTTGTCAAGTAAAACCTTCATTCTTAAAAGTGACTTTCTATCTCTCTGTCTATTTGGATATATTTTTTATATTTACTTAGTATGCTAGGAGAAAAATACTGTTGATTGAGCTATGTGTTCTTTAGAACCACCTGAGGATATTGTCTGGCTCTTTCTAAATCCTGTAAACTCACAGGGTATTTCTCTCTCTAACCAAAAAAAGCATGTAAAAAAAATTTGAAATGATGCTCATAATAAAAGAAAAATATCTGGATTTTTCTTTCTTAGTAAGATTGGGTATCAACAGGTTATTCTAATGACCATCCTGGTTCATCTCTGTTAAAAAATAAATATTGTAATGTTTTTGTTACTCAGAAGTTAAAAGAACAACATATAAAATCTTCTTCCTCTATATGATTTTCTAAACATCACATGGGTTTGCGCTATGGCCTTTTATGACATAGGACTTGTTCTATTTGTGCTCCCAAATGAAAATAAGATTAAATACAATTTGAATAACTTTATTTTTCTTTTTTATGCCTTGCCTTGAAAAAATTCTTAAATCATGCTTTAAATTATTTGCAAAGAGGCCATGATAGTCAGTTTGGAAGTCAGGCTCATTAACTAACAAACTTTTCTTCCACTGTCTACTATTTTTCCCTGAACTCTTCTTTGCAAAGGTGAGAGGGGACTAGAAGAGATCTTCTGAGTGTCTCAGCATAAGAAAAGATTTTATAAATCTTTTATATGTTTTTTTTTTAACACAACTTTTTTTCAGTAATACACAGATAATTTTTATGTGGGGTGTTTCCTGCATTTAGGATATATTTATAGAAAAGTGTCTTTAACCAACAGTCTGTCAAATTCTGTCCTTTTTCTCTGGGATTGTTTTATCTCTGTGTCACAACAGTTATTTTTAAAATCTTGTTGACGTCTTAAACTGTATGAAATGTGTCTGGAGAAGCTTGTAACTTCTATGAGGAAAACAGCTCTTGTTCATTATTCTAGTTCAGATAAAGTGCAGACAAATGAGAACAACTCTGGTAATCTTGCCGAGTGGAGCAGTAAACTGGATAATCTGTTGAGTCACCCGTGATGTGAATGTAAAAGGCTGAGGCAGATAAAGCATGGGAGAGGGAGACTTACATTAAAATGGTGTACGTGGTGTAGTAGGTGAGAAATTCCTTCTTGCACTGACATTAAGATGCAGTGAGGTGAATATTAAAATGCAAGCATAAATTTAAAAGACATTTAATTTAAATTTCTGATGTCCTAATTTTCTAACTCTCTTGAGAAAAGAAGAAACAAAGCCTGCATTTATTTGATTGTATATTGTATTGAAAAAAAATATTATATTTAGAGTAGCAGTATTTGCAATCTTGGTATCTGATATTGGTCAAAAGGCCTTAGAAGAACCAGATCTGAAAGTTAAATTTTCAAGGTGTATCACATATCTCTCTAAACTGCTTGTAATAGAAAGTACTGACCCATAAGCTACAAAAATAACATAAATAATACACTTTATCTCAGTGAATATTATTCTGGAGAGAAGTTCTAGTGATAATAAATGAATTATCTTATTTTTTGTCCTCTTTGTTTACCCTGTCACTAGATGTGGCAAGACACTACAGTTCTTCACACTTCTAAAAGGACTACATAAAACCTTAGTCTTTTAGCTCATTCACCAAACCAGTTTTTATCACTCTTTTTTTTTAATTTAGGTAATTGCAAAGCACAAAATTGGCCGATAAGTGTTGATGCCTTACATTTTAACTTCAGTATTTTTCAAATCCTGTATTGC
>VYZQ01020088.1:0-16672 GCA_013400655.1 Mystacornis crossleyi
GGGAGTGGGGGGAACTGAGAAAAAGCAGAAATTGAAGCGAAATAGACTGACCATCCTCATACGAGTTTGGCCGACGCTCCCGCCCTGCGCTCGGGGTGACGCCGGGAGCGCCGAGGTCCCAAGGCTTCGCCGCTGCCCTGCGCATCCGCGGGACGGGGCAGAGCAGCGCCTGGCTGTGCGCTAGGGCCAGATGAACAGGACAGCACCTTTCTGCTCCGGTAGGACCAAACCCTTTAAACTCTTCCACAGGGCATTTTCCTTGCACTCTGCGCCCCGGGCTGAACTGACTCCGTTTCCCCCTGCACAGCGCCGCAGAGATTTGCCTCCCTTTACCTCGGATCAGCGCTGCAGATCTTCCTTACGGGTCTGGCAAGCAGTAAAGTTTTAAAACTCTCTTAACTTTGTTATTTTACCATTTTGCTCTTCTGCATTTATGTGCTCCACTTTTGTGTTAGACTTGAAATCCTTCTTTTCTGGGAACTGCCTGTGATTTAGGTTGTTTCGATTCTGTTTGGTGTTCCTGCCTCTTCAATTTTTTTTTTTGTTGCAAATTTTGCTTTTTCGTTTAGTCTGCTTGTAAGGTTTTTTTCCCTGAAATTATTTTAGATGTTATATTATCTCTGTCCACTCTTTTATTGCATGATTTTAACATTAACAACGTACGTTTCCTAAGGTCTCTTTTTACACTGTTCCAATCGATTAGCAACGTTATTTTATTCCCCTAAGTGCAGTAAGTAAAATTATGATACAATGTTGAAATCTTTATTTTCCTGATGCTTTCGTAACTCCAGAGAGATAAGGGATTAGATTTTCTCTGTTTTAGGAGTGATACTATTTCTCTTTTAACGTCAGACTGTAATTATTTTGTCTAACTTGCCTTGTCAGTTTTCTCTGCAGTACCTCACAAAAACTAATTCTACACTACACATATCCCGTTGTCCAGTCCTCCATTAGTATTCTTAATATTCTTTAATTCTGTGTGAGTTCAGCAAGCAATGGTTGCTTTATACAGTTAATAAGATACAAAATGCAGAGATCATTTCTGATTGCGGTTTGCAGCACCAGAAATTTTCTTTCAACATTAATTTCTCAGCAAATCTATCAATTTTGTAGTCCCTACAGTCACTTAAAGTGAACAATTTTATTGGTCATTTTATTATGGTTGCTATTAAAAAAAAAAAAAATTCCTTCTGTTGTCCAGATTTTTTTCTACTTTTCCCTGCTTTATTTCTCCATCTGTACTTTACAGCTCTTTCTGCTGCCTTTCAGCCACACCACGAAGGCAAAGAAGAGCTCACTGTGTTCTAAAGTGCCTTGGCTGCTGCGCCTGGAAATTTCGGAGTTTCTGGGCATCTCCTTAATGTGAGAAACGCTCTGCCCGAGCCAGGGACGGTTCTGCAGAGGCGTCACTGCACTGTGCCCCTGTCCGCCCCTTTGGGATTCCAGGCATTTTATTTGGATAGCCTGAAGTCTCTCATTTTAGACCGTTTAATCAATGTCTATCAAAAAGGTCTTTTGATGCTTATTAGGGCTTGAGGGGGGATTGTTGTCGTTTGGTTTTGCTGGTGGTTTGGAGTCTTTTTTGTTGGTGTTTTTAGTCGGGTTTGTTTTTTCTTTGGTTATTTGTTCTGGTTTGGGTTCCCTCCTCCGCCCCCCCCCCACCAAGAACATCTAGCATTTGCTTTACAAATATCAGAGTTTCACTTCCTGATGCATCTCCCACTTCACAGAATAATTTTTTCCCCCCCCCCACTGGAGCAGGCTCAGAAAGCTTTCACAGCATTCTAGTCCAAATACAAAAATACACAAATTATAACAGATATTTTCCCTAGTTATCTTCGCTTTCTCTTGTACATAAAAAACCCCAATTCACTGAAAACTGACAGATTTTGCCAGCTTAAATATAGATTTTTTTTCTTTAGCATTCCCTTCAATCTGTATCACACAGAAGCAGAGATACACACATGAATTAGCCCCCAGTATTTTGCAGACTAAACACCTACTAAAACCCTCGACTAAATAATTAACACCTTGTTAATTAAGTATGCATGCTCATGGAGGATATTTGCATAGAAGAAATATTAACTTCTTTATTTTTTAAATATTACTAACATTCCTTTAAAAAAGAAAATTTAATGGAAAAAACCTCAAACCTGAGTGGAATAGCCTTATCTTATTTTTTTCTTTCAAATCACACAATTTCAAATTTCTTTACTTGGGTGGTTAAACTTTTATTTAATTTGCAATAAGTACATTGAATTTGAGTAATTAGGAAACAGAAGGCAGCACTCTGCAGGGAATACTCACTACACCTTTTCCATTTGCTTCTCTTTGCATCTTGAAATGCTCATGCCATTAAAAAAACAACCTGGGATAAAGAGAAAGGCATTACATTACAAATAGTATTGAATTAAGCATTTCAAATCCATTCAACATGGTACTTTTAACTGTTTAGCAAAATATAAAATATGAGTTTTGTCCTGACAGTAGAAATATCCCAGTTAAAAATGTCTGGGTGTGCATATCAGTCTCTTCCTATCTCCCAGCAGAGCAAAATTTTAAATTAATTTTGCCATGAACTTTTCAAAAGTGCTCAAAACTGAAGCATTTCCTGCGCCAGTGGAAAGAAACCCTAGAAGGGGGAGCTCTGCTCCGAGCAGCTGCAGGTCCCAGATCCAGCTGCTGATGGCAGCAGGGATGTTCTTTTGGGGGAACAGTCTGGAAAGGCACAGCTGTCAGAGACATCCATGTTTTTTGTGGGTGGAAATGTTCTTGCTTAAAACAAAAATTAAGAAAGTGGCCAATTCCCAGTGGGGAACCATCCCGTGGGCCATAGTGGATCATCAGATATAACATAGGTTACTACATATTATATATATATAAAAATGATGTCTACTTGTATATTATTTAAGATTCACTCTGGGCTTTTAATCACTTATATGTTGAATTTCAAAGCTTGTTTTTTCAGTATATTCCTAAGCTTTTGAAATGGGCTGTCTCCATAAGTCAATACCTGACACTCTGGAGGTAACTTATTTTCCATGACCTAAACTGGTTTCAGACATATCAAAATTTAAGATAAAAAAATTAAAAATAAAATCTTTTTTAGAAATTAAAAATAACGTTTTTAAAAGTCTTTAAAAAAAGAAAAACACTTGGAAATAAATAAGTAGAAAAGTAGGTCAAGCTGGTGGGAAAACTGTAGTGCCATAACTGTAAAAGCATCATTTGTCTCCACAACATCTTTGTCTCCACAATCATATATGTCTCCAAAATTCCAGAGTAGAAGTGAACATCCACACTTCTGGCACAGCTTCAGAGACTGGTAAGATCATAAATAAAACTGAAGTTCTAGTCATTAGCTAGCCCATAACGCAGACAGTGATGTAATTTCCAGCAATTTTGCTTAGAAGCTGTATTTCATAGGGGAAAAAAATTTAAAATCAAGTTTCTGTAGTAGAAAAGCCAAAGACAGAAGTTCTAAAGTACAGTTGTTACTGAACCAGAATGGTCCAAATCCTGGAAGTGTTTTGGACCTGGCTTCTACTTCTGGCAGCTTCATCTCATCAGAGCTTTGTCATCTTGCTTGAAAAGCCATTTTTCACCCCATTCTCATTCCAATCCTGCCAAGTACACTCAGGAACTGAGACACTCTCCATTTTCCCTTTGGAATTCCAGGAACTGAGCTTTGAGGGCTCTTTTTAGACATAGATCAAAGAAATTGAAAAGTTTCTTCGGTTTATCCAAATGCTTTCCAGTAAATCAGAGATGTTCTTGGAGTGCCTTCCAGACACAGCTACACCAATCTCAAACAAATATTCCCCTTCCTAATGAAATTGCTCCAGTTTTCTCCTTTGAGAGCTCTGACACTTCTTCACCTTTGAGAGCAATGTAACACTGTGAGCTCATTTCCACCACAATCCCAAACCCTTTTGCTCTCCTGCTTCCCAGAACAGCATTTCCCATCCCAAATGCACAACATACATTCTTTTTCTTCGGTGTTTGTCCATCATTACTTCATTCTTAGAATGTTTGTTGTTTTCCTATGGGCAGTCAGTCCATTAATTAATGTCACTTCCAGACATTATTGTCTTCATCCGTACTTCTCTCTTACGAGCTACACATGGATTTCCCCCCTTCCCTGGAAAAGCTGTGCCTCACAGTGCTTTGTAGATACAGTCCAGATCTCTCACTGATGTTGCATAGTTCCCCAAGACTGCTCTGATGTCTTCCTTCCATATGGGACACGACATCTGAGTCCCTGAACCCAGGATTTTCCACACGCAGCCAAGAGTAACACAAATAATCTTATGTTCTATTCCCTCATTTCTAGTGGGGGCACGTGAGTACAACAGATAAAGTTTGCAGCTACTCCATGCAAATCCAATGGCTCCAAGTGTTCTTCCTTGTCTGTGCCACAGTCAGGATAACACAGCCTTGCCAGGATGTGGAAGGAATGTCCAGAAAACTCCTCCCCATCAGCAGCCAGGAAGGTCTCCCCTCCCTGCCACTCAGCACTCTCAGCTGGGACAGGCCTACATGTGTCACCAATATGCAAGGGATGTTTTCAAGAAGAAACTGTGTTTACAAACCAAGATTAATATGAGTCAGACTCTCTCACTGAGGATGTCAAGGATACAGGCAGGAAAAAGAATGGGGTATTTAGAAACCCAATCATACATGGAATACAAATTAAATACTTTTATCATTCTCTTTTAAATTTAACCCCTTCGTCATAGCCCCTTCAAGTTTCCCTCCAGCAGGTCTGTCTGCCATAAGCTAAGCAGGAATTCCTCCCTTCTCTATGGCATCCAAGGGAAGCAGGGAGCCCCTGGCGAGCACCTTCCAGCTCTCCCCCAGCAACCTGATCCCGGGGTACAGCTGTGCTGTATCAGAGCCAGCTCCATCACCTGGAGCAGGGAAGAGACACTCAGGGCCCCGACAAGCCCAGGATACAACATCCTGGATTGATCACCACGAGCAGCACAGCTGCGCCCCATCTCCTGGGCGTGTACTACACAGTGAGAACCCCCGCCACAGCTCCTGTTCCTCGCTCTGCTTCCCACCCTCTGCAAATAGGTATCACATGGACCTCGGCGCCTCTCCCAGCTCTGTCCTCTGACTGCCAAGCTAGCTGTTTAAAATGGATCAGCATGACAAGCCAGGCAGGGAATTAATTTTGTTTTTACCACCAGATATAAACTGACCATTGTTCTTACCACATTACCATGGCCAGAAGGATTGTTGTTGCCCAGAGGATTTCAGAGGCAAATCCACCATCAGCCTCCACCAGTCTCAGCCCAAACACTCTATTAAAAAAAAAAAAAAAACAAAAAAAAACTTCACCTTTAGGTGTCTTGATTGTGACATAAAAGCCGATTTGTTTCTGAATGTATGAATAGAACAAACCCCAAAACAACAGAGGCTTCAAAGGGAACACCGACAGGAAAGCTCATGTATCTAGTAAAGCCTGTAAAGCCTGTATCTAGTCATGCATTGGAAAAGAGAAGAAGGACGTGTTGAAAAAGCAATGTCTTTTAGTCAAAGCAACGTGCAAGCTCTTACAAGATAGCAAAGGGATAAGTATTTAAAATAGAGGTTTCTCTAGAAAGTGAAAATGGAGCAGCAATAGTTGACAACTTCGTCTTTCATACAATATTCAAAGGCACTTCCCTGGTTTCCTTTCTTTACATGCTCACCCTCCGAGAGACAGTTCCATAGGAACTCATTATAACTTAGATTTCCCCCAAGTGAGCTAGAAAGACTTACACATGCAAAAAATGAGGAACAGGAGAGACCACTTAAAGAATGCTTTTAAAAAATACCCTAAACTCAGGATGAAGGCAGGAGTACGTTTTCAAACAATCAAAGAGTCCTGCCCTCAGCTCCAAACAACTCTAGGACCAGGAAAACATGTCATTTTAAATGGACAGATTATTATAAGAGATTGATGGTATTAAAACAGAATGTTAGAATTACTTAAAAACAGGAAACAAAATTATATTCTTTAGAGAGATTAAATTCCAAGGTGCATCTTGAAGGAAGGCTAAATAACCATCTTAAATTAGTGCTAATTGTTAAACATCGAAGCTGGATCAGAAGCTCCTTTTCAGTAAGACAGGAAATAGCCAGGTAATTATCACTAACTTAATGACCCTGTGGATAATTAAGCCATTGTGTGGGCATTGGCTTGACTTAGATCCTAGCAAAATTTTGGAGTAGAAAATAGAGAACTTGATTAAAGATTGCTAGAGTGGAGTAAGGAGATTATTTGGCACAGTCAAGGTCACTAAAGGAGCACTACCTCTGCTTCTAATGCAAAATTAGGAAGCTGAACAGGACAGCCATGTGGATAACCAAATAACTGGAAGAGAAATCATTTATATTTAGTAATTCTACAGGTTCAACCTTTTCACCTGAGCTGGGAGATTATTAGGAAGTTACATGCTCATCCAAGCACCTCTCAGGAGGGGAAAAAACGTAAATGCATTTTCCACAGCGAAGAAGAAGGTTTAGAAGGATTCAGTTCCTAGAAAGTAAAATAAGACAAATTTAGAGCAATGAATTACCAAGTTATCACTTGGTTCGATTAAGCCTGAAATACTGAAATCCAGGCAGGGTCTCCAGCCTGTCCTGGAAGAAATCAGACCATGTGATCCCAATGGTCTTGTTTGCTTTTGCAAGCTGCAGCTTCATTACAGGTTTTCTCCCTCCTAGGTATTTAGCAGCACATTGTTTATCCAGTCCTGTTCTGGGGGTTTGGGTTCCTCTAAATTATGGGTTCAGTAGTCACTTCTAAATCCATTGCAAACACAGTAATCAGCACAATAGCTCTGGCACAGGCCCCATCCCTGAAACCATTTACAAGAGCCACAACATTCATCCCCATCCTTGCAAATAGGCTTTGGAATTATTCCCTGAGCCTTTTCCACCCGGGCAGAACACAGCTTGCATCAGAGTTACTTCTTTAGATGTTAGTTCTAAGTATTTCTGTTAATAATCTATGTCTAGTTTTGAGATTCACTCCAGCCTCAGTTGTGGCATCTGACATCTGTATGAAAAATGAGACAAGGACCCAACCCTTGATGATGCTTTATATGCACCATCACACTGGATACTTCCTGGGAGGGTGCAGTTTTGTCTGGTTTGGGGGCTCTTTTTGAATCTGTGATAGCTTTGCATATGAGAAATGTCAGAGCAGACTGACTGACAGACATCTAATTCATTCCAAAATCTCCCTGACTTTGTGTGAAAAATTAGGTTCACTCTTCTGGTGAATTTTAAAAAGTTTAATAAAAGGACAATTAGAAGACAGGAAAGCAAAAGTTACATACAGCCGGCTGCTTGGCATGCTGCCAGAGGCACACCATAGTTCAGAAAACCTTTCTTTAAATGTACCGGCATGTTGCATATTCATAGACCCTCATGCATGATTCAAATATTCCTTTTTTGGTACTTTTTGCTGTCACACCCCTCCATTCCTTCTTGCAGATCAAATTAACATTTTACTACTTTTTGGGGTCCCATCCTGCAGATAAAATCTTCTGATGGCTCCATCTTCCAGACTAAATCTCTTTGTGACTTACCTTGAGTTCTCGGGGGTCTGTCATCATTATCTTTGGGCAGCTAGGAGAATGTGAGGAATTATCTTTATCATTCTCTGAGTTAACTACACGAGTAAAAGAAGCATCTTACATATTATGCTATAGTCTAAGAAATATATTTATCACACTACTATTTCTAAGTTTTGTTAATAGCAGAAATAAAAGAAACTATATTCATACAGCAAAGTTTTTAACGTTACACATATAGCATTCATTTTAATATTTGCAAAAAGCCAATAATATAATATACATTTGTAACATCTGGAGACTGGATAATTATCTCCAGGCAAGGATTGCAGTGCTTCCCTACCCCTGCACATGGCAAAGGTTTCCCTTAGATCTCATCTGAACCTTTTCCCCTGTAATTCAAACCTCTGTTTGTTCTGTCCATCGATCAGGGATGGCTCCAAATGGGCAGTAGGAGAGAGGAGAACAAGCAAAGAAGAACTCATTTACCCTGAGTTGTAGAGGCTGTGATGGACAAGTTTTACTTCTAAGAGGACTCTTCACTCTTTCCACAGTTATCTCTGAAAGCCAGTGAGTCTTGGCTCCTCTCTGCCATAAAGTGTGATTCCCACCTTTTTTACCTGGAATTTGAGCTATGATGACACAGAGAATTCAGCTGAAGATCCTCCAGAGGGAAATTTTTTTTCTTCATTTTCAGCCTACCCAAGCTCAAGTGGTTTTGGTCTAAACAGTCTGACATATGCCTAATTACAGGGGGCTTGATAAACCAGTGTAGCTGTGAGAGAAAAATACACACAGGGTGGTTTGAAAGAGTCTGTGCTGAGCTGTCCCCCCTCACATACACACACACACACACACACACACACACACACACACACACAGAGTCAAAAACGGTTGCATTTATATTTATTTACACAATAATATATACAGCATCTGTAAATCGAGGGTTTTAAATATATGCAAGCCCACTTATGCCTATTGCATAATATTGCATATTCCTGCACATGGCAAATCTTTTTTATATTGTCTGACCTTCCTAACTGCTCTGTAGGCATCAAGGAGCCCCAAACAGTTGGAGGTCATAGGAAGGATTGCAAAAAAAGGGAACTTTTGCCAGGTGGAGTATAAGGAAATTGGGTGTAAAGCACAGGATCACTGGAGATGTTGCTGGACCACCTTTTAATTCAGGCAATTATTATTCTTTGCTGGCATTCATTCTGATTTACACACAGTTTTGCTCCACATAGGTGACCCAAACTGGATATGATTCTCTAAATGAAGGCCAGTACATGCATAGAATATTAAATGCTTTTGTATTTCAGTTACAAAATACTTCTCTAGACACACCCTAGAATTCAATTACCTTTTCATACAGAGCTGCATCATGTTCTCACTTTTGGTCATGCTGTGAACAATACAGCCAGTTCTATAATTTGTCATTACCTTCAGAAATTAATGGGTTTTTGCTCTCAAGGTTAAGTGTTTGAACGTGGCCTCTGCATTGTTGCATCTCATCCAGTTTCACTGCTTCATTCTTCAGGATTCTTCATTCTTCAGCTGGAGATGGTGAGGACAAGGTAGGGAAGCAATAAAAGTGTGCAAAGGAAAAAAGAACTAAATACATGGCAGGCAAGAGAAAATTTCCTAAAAGGAATTCTGCCAAAAGTAACAGGGCACAGTGGATGGCTGAAAATGAAATAAAACAGAAAATTGAAATAAAAGGAGCAAGAAGGGTAGATTGAGTTCAGTAAGTTAAAAAAATGTTAAAATTACACAGAAACAGCATATTGCATCAAACACTACAGAATTCTCTCTGGTATACTTCTCTCTGGACAACAAACACAATTCATTTTAGTGAACTGATTGTGGAGTTGTTATAGAGGAACTAGAGAAGAGACAGTGCCACTTGGACCAGTCCCCTGTATTTGGGAATGACAAAAAAATACACAAAAGACCAGATAGAGTCTGGAAGAAAAAAACAAAGGAATGAGAATGAGCTGAGAGAAGTCCTCCAACACCACTTGCCAGTTTGACTTTGGTCAATAGTATGTTACAGGCTTGTCCTCAATTTAAAGGTGAAAAGAAGCAGAAATCTGGATGTAACACACTGGCATCCCATAGAAATCCTAATCCTAGAAATTCATGTCCTTTTTTTTTTTCCTGTTTGAAAACAAATGAAGATGACACCAGTTTATGTAGATGAAAAGGATTTAAACCCATTTTATTAAAAGGGAAGGCTGAGTTCTTTCAGCCACCTGGCCACAGCAGGGAGGAATTTGGTGTCCTGCCATCCCACCACTCTCCGAACGAGGGTCTCACACAGGCAGCAGAAATGTCCCTCTCTGGTAGCATCTGGGCACATGGATGAAATCCCTGACTGGAAGGGGTGTAAACACCAAGCTTCACCTGCAGCTCTGCCTCCAGGGTCATTCCTGGGAAGCCTAAGGGAAATTATGTAGGCTGGAGGAAAACATAAGCTGGTAGTTTTAAGTAGAGGCATTAGAGGAAAACTGTAAAGATAGCCTCAACTGTTACACTTAAAAGAAAAAAGACTTGGACCTAATTTTGTTTAAAAGTCTGAAAAAATTTGATTTTCAGCCACAGACATGGCTGTCTCCACAGACAGCACATGGATCAGTTTTAACCACACCAAGTTTATATTTAGACCCAAGCACTACAACTGAGTGCTTTGCATTTTTATTAAAACAAGCCAAAATGCAAAGGTAGGACATGAAATAATGAATGAAATGTGAGATTGGAACACTCTTGGAACCTGCTTTCTACAACCATGGGCAATTTTTTTATGAGCAAATCAGAAAAGAGAAGTTAGAATGAACGAAGCCCAGAAATAAGTACACAAATGGGATAATCCAATAGTGACATTTATCCTGGCTCTTGAATAACAAAAAATAGATACTGGGGGGGTGACTCATAAATAAGGGATCACATTCAGAACAAACACAACAGCTCTCATGGTTTGTGTAAACACATTTGTGCAATGATTACTGTAGTTAAGTGTAAAGGTTAATCTGAGTTCATGATTCGATGTCAAAACCCAGTGGGATTAGCATTGTACTACTCATAGCTTCCAGAACAGCCAAGTTTGGCAGAGCTGGAGTGCAGGGGTAATTATAACCCCAGTGATGTCCGCTAATGAAACACAAACCCTGCAGAGATGTCCATGCAAGCACTGGGGCTGGCAGTGGCCACAACACTTCTCTTCAGGCAGTGTAGTGGTATTTACTATCCTGCGGCTCGCTGTGCTGCAGAAAAGAGGAAAACTGGGAGTATATTGAGTATATTATGATCAGTAGCAGATGGGGATACATGAGCTATCTCCCAAAGGGAAAAGCCATGTATACTTAAATCTGCACTGAAGGTCAAATGGAAGGGATGGACGTGCACACAGAGACCTCCCTTACTGGGAAATGGCCTTCCGCTCTCCTGGCAAAGTCACCGTAGGTGAAAAGATTAGAAAACATTTGGAAACTGAGCTTCATGAGCAGTTCCAGATGTGATAAATCAGTGAATGATAAATGTTGGCTCTCACAAATATGGATTCAATATTCATTAGCGAATATGTATTATGCGAAATACTGTTAAAGCGAAATATAGTTAAATAGGAATAAAGTTAAAAATATATTGTAATCTTGAAGTAGTGGTAATATAGGAAACGTAGTAATAAGTACATGGTTAATAAATGTCTTAAGCTGATAAACCACAAAGTTGAGAGTAAGGCATGTTAAAGAGATAAAGAAGATAAGCCACAAGCATCCCAGGAAGCGTATTATCTTGCAAGATTCACACCTTCCTAAATAAATTGTCTAATGCCTAAGGAGGACTCTTTCCCTTGACTCTGAGAAAATACAGAGGTCTCTAAGAAGGCGCCATGCTTCTTAAGAGGAGAAGGGGAGGGGGCAAAGATCAAGAAAGGGGGAAGGAGAGCAATTAACTGAAGTGTAAATCACCTTCTGAGCTTAATGAATATGTAACAGTTTGAGAAGGTACTTAAGTCCTCAACAGAATGAATGAAGATGCGCCTCTAGCAATATGCTAAGCGCCCAGCGCTGTCTTTTGTCTTTGTTTTACTAATAAACCTTTAATACTATACTGCTGAAACCTCAGCTCTTGATTTTGTTCATATCACAGAGAAATCCTTCACCTCAGTCTGAGGGCAGGCTGTATAAAACAACCTGTTTGGGTCCTCCTCCAACAACATGAACTGTGGCACCACTGCCAAGTGGAACTTGAGTATAGATCCAAATGCTAAAGAAAACATATTCCCTGGTGTAGAATCATAAAATCATAGAATCACAGAATGGTTTGGGTTGGAAGGGACCTTAGAGATGATCCAGTTCCACCCCCTGCCAAGGGCAGGGACACCTCCCACTAGACCAGGTTGCTCCAAGCCCTGTCCAAACTGGCCTTGGACACTTCCAGGGATGGGGCATCCATGTACCTGCAAAATTAGAAATTCCTTTCATTTTTGTTCTTTTGGATGTGCTCAAGAAGTTGAGCAGTTGGATTTGAAGAGCATAAAAATTTAATCCCCAAATGGTCTAAGAACTAAGACCAGAACACAACAGGGGAACAGATTTATGCTGGTTTTTCCCTTCTCATGCTTCCAAGGATCCACCTCAACACATGAAAGGCAGACCCCACCCTAACCCACGTGGAATCGAGCATGTATTGGATGTATTTCCAATCTGCAGAGTCACATTTCCACATTAAGGTCTCACGCAACTTCCATTTATTTCAATAGTGTGAAAAACAAAGGCAGATGTGCTGGGTGGGGATGGCAAAGAGCTGTCCAGGGGGGCATGGGAGAACATGGGAAGGGGATTGAGGAGTTCAGGTGTACACCCAAACACCAAAAACTCTCTGCAAGGTCTGGCCCTGTCATTATTGTCTCAGAGATGTACGGCAGGTCCACGCCAAAAAGGGGCACTGAGATCATCAGCCCGGTCCTCCAGCACTGAGTGAAACAACTGAAATTCAGTGAGATTCAGGTCACAATCCAAGCAGAGCCACCAGGTTTGTTCTGTGGGGACACTTTATTTGCATCAATTTCAATTTAAATTATTTTGTTTGAGGAGGAGTAGCAGCTTTTTTTTTTTTGTTTTCCTCATGTGTTTTCACATCTTTACAGCCCTGAAGAAGCACCTATCTTTGCTGTGTATTCTGTGCAGTCAGTTCTGAGCTGTTGTTAGGAAACATATAAGGCAGAGGAACCCCTGTGGCTGGGCCAGCAGAGCTCTGCCTGGAGCACTGGTGATTCCCATTTGTCTTGGGGGGATCCACTCCTTTACCTTCAAATGCCCCTTAACACACCCTTTCCCTTTTTACTGCTATTCCTTCGCTGAAACCAGACAGTTGAGGTGGGATTGCTCTGCAGACTGGATAGGACGGTTCTAGGTGACCATGGAATTCCCTCAGGAGATGCCCAGTCATCCCATTAACTTCCATGTTTCATTTCCCAAATTTTTCAGTCTCTCCCCCTCTAAAAATCTCAACACCTTTCAAGGCAGCCAGTAATTCTTGCTTTTTTTCTTGCATTCCCTTTTTTTTTTCTGTCGTCTCCTATGGTTTAGTGGGCATGGTGGTGTTTGGTCAAAGGTTGGACTTGGTGATCTTGGATTTCTTTCCCAGCCTTAATAATTCCAGGATCCTTTTCAAAGCAGAAGCTCAGCAGTAAATCAGAAGATTTACTGAGTGTTGTAAAGTGGTTTTCTGTATTTTATAGGTCTTTGTTTGCCTACTTTAACATCTCATTTTTCCAAGCAGCTGTTTTCAGCTCTTTATAAAGATGCTGATTTATTTATGAGTCAGTCTGAAGTCGTCAGAAAATCTGTCGAAGAAAATTTCAGCTTGTCCCTTCCAGTGTTCATGGCAGACTTTTTGTATGAATGTCTCACAGTCTTCACTCTGTTGTGGATGGAGATAAATCTCTGAACAGAGTGAAATCAGCCGTGACAAGACATGAGTTCTCCTCAAAAGTGTTGAATATACCAGGGTGCTTCCAGGCAAACCAAATTTCCATGAAGACTTTTAAAATGACACCACAAAAAAATTTACTAAAAATAGAAAAAAGTTGTTTCCCATCCTCTGTCATTTTCCAAATTTACAGTCAGGAAAGGTGCTTGTGAAGGGCAACAATTGGGGTAAAGATTAAAATCCCTTATTTTACAAATTGAATATAATAATCCAAAGCAGAGAGGCAATGGCACAGAAAAGGGTACTCTGATCTCTGATGACGGTCAACAACCTTTCAAATATCTGCCTTTGTTTTGGTTTTAAATAGAATTCTATCATTCCCTTGACAATCAAGACCACTGCAACATATTAACTATTTCCTTACACAATTTGCTAAACTGCAGCTAAAGTTCACTGGTTAAATTTCATTGCTGGGCAAGACTAAATCTCCAAAAATCTAAAAATCATATGTTAAAGTTCTCCTTGCACATTTTAGCAACATTAAGGAAATGGGAACCCTCTCAAGATGCCACTATTAAAGCTATTTACTTCTAAATTGTTAGGGGCTCAAAAGAAAAACAAACTTTTAAATTTAAGTGCTCAGAAAGAAACAGATGTGAAGATAGCTAGAGTTATGGAAAATAGTTTGATTGCTTTAATCAGCCTTTGATGAGTCCCAGAAGGAAAATAATGGGCAAAATGGAAAAGTAAACCTCTCTTTAATGCCAGAAAAAGAAAACAAACTTAGGGAAGGGTTTTGCAATGCGATGCAAAAGAGGAAATTCAATATTAGTCATAGAATCATGGAATATCCTGAGGTTGGAGGGACTCATGAAGATCATCCAGTCCAACCCCTGGCCCTGCACAGACACCCCAACAATCCCACCCTCTGCATCCCTGAGAGAGTTGTCCAAACACTCCTCAAGCTCTGGCAGCTTTGGGGCCATGAACACCTTTTTACTTCACTTCTGATTCCACCTTCCTCCTCCTTCACCCCTCCATGAACTCAGCTGCTCACACCTCGCAGATCCCGCTGCTCCAGGGAGCGTTGCTTTTCCAGCCAGTGGATAGAATTTTGCAGATCAAATCCATATTCACCAATACATGCAATTTCCAGGTTCAAACACTCACCCTAGGGCTGTACAGTCCCTACCACCCAAGTGCTTGTGGCTGAAAACCCCCACGTGCACCAGGGTTCAAACCGAGCCAGGTTTTCATTTCCACCAGGGCCATCATTCAGGTGTTGCTGTTTGAAGGGAACACATGACAGCTGTAAAATTTTACTGTTTGCTCCGACAAAATCATATCCATTGGTGATTTTGCCGAGATAAAGACAAGGAAGTATAATGGAAACAGCATGCCGGGGTGGAAGCTTGTTTAAACAGTACATTGGGGGCAGGCCAGTGTGGTGTCCATCAGGCAGCTTTGTGACAGCCAACACTCCAAGTGGGCAGCACGTGCTGACCTGAACACCACAGGTATCTTACAGACCATGTCCTGCGACGAGGCTAAAAAGTTGCTTAAAAAAGCAAGATCTGCAGCATGAACACCACTGTGTGCAAAGCAAAACAGCTTCCAGCTCACCAGCTTGCTCTCTTCACTGCAGCTCAGGGCAAGGAAAGAATCAGAGCCCAAGTGTCTCCATCCACCTGCCTCAGACAAGCGCTGTGTCATAGAATCGTGGAACAGAGTGGGTTGGAAGTGACCTTTAAGGGGTATTTAGTCCAACTCCCCTTCCATGAGCAGGGACATCTTCATCTAGGTTGCTCAAAGACCCTCCAACCTGACCTCTAATGTTTCCTGCGATGAAGCATCACCACCTTCCTGGATAACCTGTGCCACTGTTTTACCACCCTCACTGTAAAAAATTTCTTTCTTCTCTATAAGCCTAGATCTGAAAAATCAGCAAACTTGAATGTTCAGCAGGCTAAGATTTTTAGGCAATATATTATATTTGATCAGCCGTACATTTGGAAAACACAGACAAGCTCTTGGGCACACAAGTCATTATTTAGTTCTTTTATGAATTGTAAACATATACCTAGAATATGAATATCACCAGGGATACTCAATTTGGTAAAATCAGTTACATGAAAAGATGTTCCAATTGTGACCCGACTGGTTATGACCTAAATGGTTATTTACACTTGTGGGTGTGTGTTAGAGCAGTCTTTAGGAAGCATCAAGAAATCTCAGTGAGGTTTGGACATCTTTTGTGAAAGGAAATGGGAAAAAAACAATAAAAGGGCAACTCTTCTGAAGATAAGAAAAAGATCAGGATAGGATCCTCACCTAGCAAATATTTTCACGTTCTCCCATTATAAATGGGCAATTACCATGGGCGAGGGCTGAGCTTCTGTACAAGAGTTTGCAAGATCAGAGTAGGTAGAGAATTAACACAGACATGTCACCTTGACACTTTACTAAACTGCAGTAGCTGAAAATTCAAGCCTACGATTTTACCATCACAACAAAAAATTCTCATGGCAGGACTTGTTCCTTTTGGTTACTGGAATTTTTAGAGTCTTCTAAACAAGATGCACCTTCTCCTCTAGTAGGTGATTCAGGATCAAATCAAAGGCTCTTCACATCTCATATTACAAAATTTGAAGTCAACTCATTCAGAGACTCCTACCCACAGCCATGACTCTGACCCAGCTGGAGTCTGAACTTCCACATCTGCTTTGAATTACTCCAGATGTGCAGTATTTCAAGTCCAGACACAGCAGTACTGCCTCCCCTGTAAAACTCCAGGGTCAGACACATCTCTTTCAGTTGCAGCTCATGCAGATGTATAAACCACAAAGGATCCAGCATGTGCGTCCCTGCAAATCCCAATGGAGCCCAAACAGATCCAGGCATGAATCACAGACTCTCAGAATGGTTTGGGTTGGGAGAGACCTTAAAGCCAATCCAGTTCCAACATGGGAAGAGACACCTTCCACTAGCCCAGGGTGCTCCAAGCCCTGTCCAAGCTGGCCTTGGACACTTCCAGGGATCCAGGGGCAGCCACAGCTTCTCTGGGCACCCTGTGCCAGGGCCTCAACACCCTCTAAGTAAAGAAGTTTTAATCTTTAATTCTTAAAGAAATTTTAATCTCCATAAGTACTCTAAATCTCTCTCTCTTA
>VYZQ01020088.1:16922-53712 GCA_013400655.1 Mystacornis crossleyi
CCAGGCATGAATCACAGACTCTCAGAATGGTTTGGGTTGGGAGAGACCTTAAAGCCAATCCAGTTCCAACATGGGAAGAGACACCTTCCACTAGCCCAGGGTGCTCCAAGCCCTGTCCAAGCTGGCCTTGGACACTTCCAGGGATCCAGGGGCAGCCACAGCTTCTCTGGGCACCCTGTGCCAGGGCCTCAACACCCTCTAAGTAAAGAAGTTTTAATCTTTAATTCTTAAAGAAATTTTAATCTCCATAAGTACTCTAAATCTCTCTCTCTTAGTTTAAAATCATTTGGCCTTGTCCTATCACTTTCTGTCTTGGTAAAAAGTTGCTCTCCCTTTTTTGATAAGGGCTGAAGGGGTTCTCATGTCTCCCCGGAGCTTTCTCTTCTCCAGACTGAATCTCCCAGCTCCCAGCCAAGCCCCAGAGCAGAGATGAACACCCTCATGGCACAGCTACAGCCACCAGTGGAATTAGCCTCGATGCCCCCAGCACTGATTTGTTACATGAGCATGGCCCGCAGAACAGACAGTTTTAGAACTGATCCGAAGCACTTGGAATTAGAAGCAGAATACTGATCATCTGCCAGGAAAGAGTGGGTCAGTGGGGTTATAAAAGCAGGGGCAGAACAGACTCTGTGTAGCAGCAGTGACCAGATTGAAGCCCTCCCAGTGCAGAAACTCTTAATCTTTTAACTCCCCGGTAATTAAGTCATTGCAACCAGATGAATAGTCCAAAACATTTGGTTTCACTCGCTCTTTTTACTGCTACCAGTAGCTTTTCACTGACACAAAGCCACCCATAAATCTGGAGGCTGGCAGTGCCTCCAGGGGAACAAGGCTTCCATAACTCTGACACTGCAGAAAAGTGTCACACCTGCAGAAAACTGATGCACATGGATATAAAAATCAGCTTTGAAATACAAGAAAAGGAGTCCAGGCTGGTGACACACATGGTGTACCCTGCAGGGACTGTCATCTCAGGTGAACAGCCACATGCCACAGCTCAGGTGCCTCCATAAGTACCCTAAATCCCAGGCTTCGCCACATCTTGGAAGTTATTTAGTGCATAACCCCAAGGCCCATAAAGACTTTACAACATTGGGCTTTTTATAACTCCCATGAGTCACAGCTGTGATTTATATGGGATTAGAGCAGCCACTTGGAGATGTAATAAAACATGATATTTCTTCATGATTTATTTTTAAGAGAAGAAAATTAACAGGAAACACAATTTCTGGGGGGCTTTAAATCGTCTTTATTTTTCTATGTTTTCTAGCACAAATTTGTAGACAAGATTTTCTGGGAAAATTTTGATGATGTGGTTGAGTTTCTGCCCTTGGCGATATAATAACCACTGTAAAGCTCAGCTGGGAGGACTCTCACATCTTACGGGGAAATAAAATTTTTGAGAAAAGAATATGGAAAAAAGACAATCTTGGGGAGTTCTATTTGAGAGCATTTTTCCACTCTTACAACTACAGTCTTAGGTATTGCAGTACAGAAGTAAGGTGCTGGAAATAAAATAATTGTCAAAGACTAGTTGCTAAAGCTGCACGACCTGACTGAAAACCATTGCTGAAATTCACATCCCCACATCACTTCTACAGGTTTTCACTGACTTTGGTTTTCATGACAATGGAATTTTTCCTCGCCACGATGGAAAGAAAGAACCTCTTCCTCAGCCTCCTGCTCTGCTACAGCCTGTTCAGAGCTGCTGATTCCCACTTGGTCATTGAGGAGAAGAGAGACTGTGACTTGTTCAGGAGAAGCAAAATGAACCGCTCAGATCTCCCACCCATCTCCATAGTAGGTGAGTAAAAGCTGCCCTTCGGTGCAAAATTACCAAGATTTGCAGGAAACACCACTGTTGATAATTCTGGATTATCTGGGTAACTTTGCTTAACATCCTTCATAGAGTGCAGAACTGTTGAGGCTGCAGCACCCAAGAATGACAATGTGGTAAACCTCAGGTTAGAGGAAAGAAAAAAAAATCAGACAATTTAATTTAGTTTTATAGGTTTTGCTTCAGCTTCTATCACACTCTAAGACTTTATATTGAAGAGAAGTGTTTTTCCGCTACTATGGGCAACAATCTTCCTTTGAAAATCTTACGCACATGAGAAAAAAAGAACATAATGTGAGGATTTTAAGGGTCTGCTCTTGTGGTAGAGAAATCAACAGTATTAACAGGAATCAATATAATCTCAGTTTACCTGGTCTTTAAACAGGGAAAGAAAAGAGCACTGCAAGGGAGAGCCAGGGGTCATTTATTTATCTATCTGAGACAGAAGCAGCTCTGGCCGTATGGTTACTGGCAGATGACACCTGTCCTGTTTGGGAAGAACCTCTTTAGGGTGATGCTTAACTCTTTTCTTCACAAAATTCTTTCCTCACGTCTGCCTTAACTCTTCCCATGTAATTTACACCAACTTCTTCTTTCAAGGAACTCACAGGTGTTTGGAGATAATCAGCTACAGAACATTCAGAACTGTGTCAAAATGCTAATAATTAAAAAAATAAAGCTTCTCTTGTTCAGCTCCTTTCTGTAGGCTTTTAGGGCTTTAGTTTAAAGCACTCTGGTTCTTGCCTTGTTTCCTGTATTTTCTCCATGCTCTTGCTCAGGACAACATATCTTTAAGGAGAAACCGGTGCCCCACACATGCATTTCCAAAGAAATCTGAACCTCTGAAACCTGACTTAACTCAGTGTTGTTTAACTGGGAGTTTAGCAAAGCTTGTGCTGTTCTGCAGCCTCCCAAGCTGTACTAAGTCGTGGTCCTTGAGATCCTTGATGCTTTCACTCTCACAATTCCAAAAACTTTTTTACCCCAATTAAAATCAGAGACATAAAATACAATCCCTTCAACTGATTTCTTCATCTTCTCACAGAAATGAGCCCAGGTTTAGACATGGCAGATGGGCTGAGCTGTGACACATTTCTCTCCACTGCTTCTTAGAGATGCATAACCCTAATTTATAACAACACAAGATAAATAAATGAAACCCCCCAAACCAGCTAAGTATATTTATTCTTCATTCTGCAACTCTACAAATTCTAAAAATTAGTAAATATTCAAAAATATATTGATGGAGGATCCTGGAGTAGAGAGGGAGCCACCATTCACCAGAGGGGATATGGATGTTTTCTATCCCAATCATCCATTACATACAGGTAGTGCTAATTACAAAACTCACACACACGGAATAAAGGTATCAAAAATACCACAACAGATTGGTGAGCTGGGAAATGTCTCACAGTTTAACAGTCTTGCTGTGTTAGAGCCCAAGACAAGCCCCAGTCATGGAATTTACACAGTTACAAATATCTGAAAATAGATATGGTGACAAATATATATAGAGAGCAAAGTCACAGGCACATGAATGGAACACTTTTGTAAGTAACATTATGTAAAATGAGGTTGTGGGTGAAGAAGGAACAAAGAACCATAGAATGAAAGGTGGCATCACAGATGCAGAGTTTATGCCAAATCAGCAGTTTTTGCTTGTCGAAAGCAGCCTATACTTGTTAATTCCTTCCAAAATTATGCATGTAGCACCACCTTTAACAGAAAAAATTATGGAATTCTAAAGATTTTTCCTATTTTTGTTCATGTGACTACTGTGGATGAGCACCCCAGTCTTTTTCACAGAGACCTTTACTTTTATTTCTCTGAAATATTCCTCGTTTGCATCTCTGAACAATGTGCAAAAAATCCCTTCTAAAATACAAATATCAGTTGCTCTTCTGCTTCGCACAAGCAGCAGTGACAGAGTTCAGACACTCTGAGTTGAGATGAACATCACTGCAAAACATGCAGCAATGAGGTGGCAAGCAGGTAATCTGCCTCCTCACACAAAAATTATCTCAGTGAAATAACATTCTGTAAAATTGATTTCATATTTTGCTGTGCTATGCTCATGGAAGATTTAACTAGAAGATCCCAGAGAGTCACCAGGAAAGAGGCAGAGAACAAGAAATCTTCCAAGGTAGGTGGTTGTTCTGAAAACTTTGTTGGATTAGAACAGTTTGTTACTTCTAGAGTTTCCCTCAGTTCATTCATTTGCAAGGCTTTTACTGCCATTCCCTGACTTAAATCATTTACATACAGTTTAAAGCTCTAAATATTCTAAAAATAGATGCAAAACAATAACAGTGGAGAGAAAATTAGAAGTTGTGGCTGCCCCGTCCCTGGCAGTGTTCAAGGCCATGCTGGACAGACCTTAGAGCAACCTGGGATAGCAGAAGGTCATGTCCCTGACCGTGGCAAGGGGTGGGATGAGGTGGGCTTTAAAATCCCTTCCCATCCAAACAATTCCATAACTCTGAGTTTCAGAAGTGCACAGGATGCCTGTAGCTGCTGGGCACCAGAGACCCCTCCCAGGTCCTAGGCACATGCTGAGCAAATCCAAATTTTCCATCTTTCCAAATCCCCAACAGAGAAGCTGCACTCCTTGGGGAGGTGAGAGGTCTTTTTCCACTCACTTAACTGTGTGTGCAGTTAAGGATTCCCACGGATGGAGCATCACCGAGCTCATGAGGTGGAGCATTGCCAAGTCAGCCCCTGCTCTCTCAGTGGCAGAGCTCAGCAGACAAGAGACTGAGAGGGATTTTCACTCATCTGAAAAGCTGGGAGATCCAAACATAACACTTTAATTGGTTTTACTGATAACTTCACCATCTGTGTACATTTTTGCACCCCTTTCTTCACTGCTGCCATGCTCTTCCCTACAGACCCTTTTCCAACACTCCATCCAGTCATGGTCAAAATGAACTTTGTCATTTTGCTCAGAAGGTTGGTCTCAAGCCACCCTTCCCCATTTCCCAGCCCCCCCCCCCACACCTCTGCATTTCTAACACAGCTCCCACTGCCACAGCCACCTGCTCATTCCCCCAGAACCTCCCTCTGTTCCCTCCCCGAGCCACCCTCATTTCACCTGTCTATGAATTCTCATGGTTTTGTCTTCCAGAAAAAAGCTGGACACAAGGAATCTCCGAAGCCAAGGCCCCCACCTGCTGCTAACTGTGTGCCAACCTTCAAAATCTGCAAGCCACACTTGAATTCCTGCTGTCACCACTGTGCTTTGTGCAAGTGCCGTATCTTCCAGACAATCTGCCAGTGCCTGATGTTAAACCCCAAATGCTAAGCCAAGTTGGAAACACAACAAGGCTTCTGTCTTTCATTGTCTTCTCAAGCGGATGGTTCAAATTGCCCCGGGTGTACAGCAGTCAAAATAGAGACCTCTGAAGCTTGGGTTTGCCCCTCTTAAAATTTAATGGACCGTCTTTATTATGGTGTTAATGTTCTCACAAGCTGGATGTTACTTCAGGGAGCAGGCAACCAGGGAGATTGGCACTGCTTAGGTATTTTTAGCAAAAGAGCTGTGTTTTATGATGAATTTTGGATTCCTCTGTGTCTGGAGGTTTATTTGAAGGGTATTATCAATTCCAGCCTTCAGAATTGTCTCACCAGCACCCCAAAACCTGCCCCAGTGGCACCCAAATGGCCACTAAAACAGGACTGGTTAGGCCACTGAGTGACTAGAGCTTGGCTTTGCCCACAGGGACATCACCAGCCTCCAGCACAGCCAAAGTATCAGGCTGGAAATGCAGGGTTTGGGGTTAACTCCATTTTCACATACTCAACAAAAATCAGGACAAGAATTTATGTAGGTTATTCCACCTCAAAAGATGGACCCAAGGCTGTAAGGCCATTTTTCAGTCATTCTCAGCTGAGCATCCACCTTCAGGGCTTTCGGTCATCCTGCCACCAGATGGTAACTCCCGGGGATATGATATACATATCTACTTGAACCCTAAATGTATCTGTGCCTTGTAATATAAAAATCACGGGGTGTTTCTCCAGCCATGTCCACAGGAATCAGCTCCTCAGCCCTTCTTCTCCTGCTGCCAAGGACACTGCGTGTATAGAGCCCAAAAGCAGGAAGATATATCTGGGGCTTTTAGGAAGAATGGAAAGATCAGCAAAAGATGAATTTATATCCCACATGTGCATCTTGGAGCAAACCATTCTAAGCAATCAATCCCTTTCCTTGCCCTTCTTTGCTCTTCTCCCAGAACCAACTCCAAGGGTGGATTCAGGCAGGAATGTCCATGTGCTGCAGCAACCAGGGGAAAAAAAAAATCACATGCTGTATCAAGTCTTTGGGCTCAGAAAGAGATGGGTGAAGCTCAAGGCAACAGAAGACTTCTTTCTCTTGTTCTTGAAGCTCTTCACCTTAAATTAGAAGTAGCCAAGATGGCACAGGAGGAAAACCTTTCTTGGTTAAACTCCCAGGAAAGCAAGGAGGGAGCAGACCCAGCAAGTGTCCCTGACATTGAAGACTTTTTATCTGCCAGACTCCAGCTCTTGCTTTTTACCTCCTCTGTTCTGTACCTACAGTGTCTCTCCCCTGCTCCCATACACTCTTTTTTCTTCTGTGCTGCTTCCTTGGTTTTAGCATTTTCCCTTTATCCAGCTGCTACTCCCAGTCACCACAGGAACACTCCAGGGCTAATCCACATGTCCTGTGTTCTCTCCACCTGCCTGCACCTGGATGCCTTCCAGTGGTCTTTAGCTTTCACAATCAGATTTTTCCTAACTATGAATTTCTAATCCAAATCAGGAATTTTCTTATCCCCTTGCAGGTCTCATTGAGAAGACAGTTGTTTCCTGATCTATTTCTAAACGCAGATGAGGGCTACAAAAATCTTCCAGGCAGGAAAAGATGATACAGATGACTCCAAAGGGGCTCAAGCCATATGAAGGTTTTTTTTTTTTTTTTTAATTCTAATAATCAGTCTAAAGCCCAGAACTCAAAACTAAGATATTGACAGAAATTTTTGTTCATACTATATATGTATATATAGATGTCAGATTAATCTAAAAAAAGAGCCCTAATGATGACAGAATGTCATTGTGTTCCGTATCTTTTATAAGGTGCATCAACTGACATGTCTGGTATAAGCTTGAATTCTTGTAAATGTACCTAAGTGTGTCTTTTAACCAGATACCTTGGCTCAGAAATCTGTAAGCCACTCAGTCATTACGGAAAAGGAGATGAGAAGGAAGAACAATACATTACAATGGATTTCAGAATGTGGCCCCTTCTTTTACTAGCTAGATTTAGGTTCCATCAAATTGTTTCAAAATTCTCATAACGATAACAAACTGTTGTTGATTGATACAAAAAACATACCAATAATCACACTACTTCTTATGTGGAAACAAGATCACTTTCATACCAGGAAGCCCAGCTGGTCAGAAAAATTATATTTTACCAGGGTCAAGAGGAGTGGGAGCAGAGGGAAGGGAAAGGAAGGAAGGAAGGAGAGCCAGAAATCCAACAAACAACTGCTCTCCACTGTAGCTCCCACTCCAGCTTTGCAGAACCTCGGAATGGTTGAGGTCAGCAGGGACCTCTGGAAGCCATCTGGACCTGCTTGCCCAGGACCATGTCCAGGCAGCTTTTGAACATCTCCAAGGAGGGGGACTCTACAACCTCCCTGGGCAACCTGTCACCCTCACTCACTATTAAAACCAGAAAAGAAATGTTTCCCAATGTTTGACTCTCTCCAGTATGTCCCTGTCTCTCTCACACTGGGGAGCCCCAAGCTGGGCACAGCAGTCCAGGGATGAGCTCCCTAGTGCTGAGCAAGGAGGGAACCCGTTCCTGACCTGCTAGTGACAAGGGTCCCCACACGGCCCAGGGCACAGTTTACCTGCTGGTGACCCTTGGTCAGCTTGGTGCTCACTAAGTGCCCCAGGGCCTTTCCTGTCTCCCAGCTGGGTGTCCCCCAGAGTATCCTGGGGTTGTTCCTCCCCAGGGACAGGACTTTGTGCTCCTCCTTGTTGAGCTGTCCAGCCTGGCTTGGTCCCTCTGGATAGCAGCAGCACATCCCTCTGGCACACCAACCACTCCTCCCAGGCCTGTGTGTCCGGACACCTCGGAGGGCTCACTCTGCCCCATCATCGACATCATTTAATGGAGACGCAGCACAACGTGGGGCTCTCAGACAAGGATATCAAAGTGCCAGGACCCACCCAAGGACCTACAGGCACGGCAGCTGACCCAGCCAAGGATGGTGCCTGTAGGCAACGAAGGAAAAGGAAAAAAGCTCTCAGTGACAGTAAGGGGACTTTTTAATATAGCGTCTATCTGCAGTGTATTTTTAAATTTGGTTTATTAATAAGTCTTATTTGTAACTGGAATTGATTAGAAAGAGGCTTTGCTTTCCTTGCTGTTCATCTATCATGCCTAAGAATATATATAATCAAGTACTGAAATTGTTACTAGCCTTAGTGACTTGACTTTTCTGGGTAAAGATCACATTGCATGAGGTATTGACACAGGATACAGAAATCAGTAAAATATGTACACCAAATATTTGCTTCAATGTATTTAGTTTGAGCAGTTACTTATACTCAGGGGATGTTTTCAGTGTAGGATTCCCCCGGGGTCCAATCTGAAATATCATCAGCACATAGATGATAAAAAGTGCACGACAAAGATGGAGTACTTAATTTTCACCTGTCACACACCAAAATGTCTCCACTTAAAACTTATTGGAATTCAAGTGCAGAGACAGTCCCAGGAACGCTCCATGGCAGAGTCATTGTGCTCCTAGAGACTAATGGAAATTTTACCCCAATTACAGGTTAGTAGGATGAAACACAAATAAATCACTGTTAGCTTTTTCAAATATTGCCTGTCTTGGGTAAATTTAAAACAGATACTATATTTTCCTGACTTGATTGCTTATGTCACACCCAAAGCCCAAGTTTATCCTGATGGATAAAACGAGTGGTAGAATTAACACCTTAATGACTATACCAAACTACCTGTAAACACATCATAGTTTTCCAAGCTAATCACTCAAATTCTCTGGAAGACTCCAAAAGTAAACCAAACAAACCCTTTAGGAAGTTCTGAGAGAAGGAAAGATTTGATGGAAGGTAAAATGACTTTTTCCAAGTTGTCTAGAAGAGTCAGCAGTATCCATGATGCTGCTTTGGCTGAGGGTGATGAAAGATGGAACAAGGCCCTTTGAGATGAGGACAGCATTAAACCTGTGATGAAATGAATTACTGGAGCAGCAGAAGGAGATTTGTATAACCAAACCGAGGAGCCCGGAAAGAATTTGTGCATGATGTGTCTGGGTGTGACTCTGTGGGAGCTCTATTTCACAGGGAACAAATTACATCCATCCCAATGCTACAGCTAAGAGGCTCCTCATGAAGCACTGCAGCCTCCAGCTCCCTCCCTGGGTGAGTGTAGACATTAAATGGCACTCAAGGCCAATGCAAAAAACCATTAAATCAAAACATACTTCCACAGAGCATTTTAAGATGAATTAGACCATTCTATGGAAAGAAGTGACTCTGTACACGTGCTAAACAGACCAGTTCGGCACTTGTCCACATCCCGTGACCTATTTAACTCCAAGACAGGGCTCTGAGTTGCACACTCAGGCCTGGAAAAGAAAATAATTAACAACGTACTCCCCTAACAAACCCAGGAACATTTTTTTTCTGTCTATTTCCAAGCTCCAAGCTGCTGCCCTCCAGGACAGTGCTCCCCACACAGTGACATCCAGAACGCAGCAGGAAACACATGGAATGGCTTTCTGTGGTTACTGCACTCCAAAATCCCAGTTACCCCTGTAATACCTGGAAGAAATTTGCCACAGGCATCTTATTTCCAAGACCAAGAGTGCACAGCAAGCAGCTACTCACTGCCAATCAGAAATATAATCTTACAATTTTGTAGTACATTTAATAGTTGGAAAGAAATTTGCTTCCTGGGCCAGATGCAAACCACTTGAAGCACGATGTGCTTTTCTAACTGTGGGGATGAGAAAGTCACCAGTCACTTTTGACAAGCTCCGGCCAAAGGTAATAAGTGAAGCCCCCAGCCTTATAAGGGCAGCAGTAGGCAGGTCACAATGCAGTCATAAAAACACAACTGGGGACATCACAGGTGGGCACACATGGGCAGTGCTGAATCTTGGCACTCCGTGAACAATTCTTTCCTCTATTTCTACAACCTGCACTGTTTCAGCTTTCATTTTGACAGCATTCAGATTCTAACAGGTATTTTTCAAAGGCATCAGCAGCTCCTGGGACAGCACAAAGAACAGGAATACACACAACAGTCCCACAGTGCATTTCCTTGCTCTTAGAATCCCAGCATAGTTTGGGCCAGAAGGGACCTTAAAGCCCACCTTGTCCCACCTCCTGCCATGCGCAGGGACACTCTCCACTAGTCCAGGCTGCTCCAAACCTCGTCCAGCCTGGCCTTGGACATTTCCAGGGATCCAAGGGGCAGCCACAGCTTCTCTGGGCAACCTACCAGGGCCTCACCACCCTCTGCATAAAACGCAAAAATCTTCTTTCTATCTAGTTGAAATCTACATACTTTGAGTTTACAGCCACCACCCCTTCTCCTGCCGCCACAGACCCTGCTAAAAAGTCTGACCCCATCTTTCCTATAGGCATCCTTCGAGTACTAACGTGCCATAGTTAGGTCTCCCCAGAGCCTTCTCTTCCCCAGGCAGAGCACCTCCAGCTCTCCCAGCTCACCTCCGTGGCCTTCTCTGGACTCGCTCCAACAGTTCCATGTCCTTGTCCTGCTGTGACCCCCAGAGCTCCAGGCAGCCCTGCAGGTGGGGTGTGCTGAGAGGGGAGGAGAGAGGCAGGGTCCTGTCGCTGCCCTGCTGCCCACGCTGTGGGCTGAGCCTGGCACGCAGTTGGATTCTGGGCTGCCCAGTGCATGTTGGCACTCACACTAATAGCTCTTAGACCTGTAAAATGGAGTTTCACAGCTAGAAAGCGGGTTGGTGGGATATTCTTCCCCTTCACCAGCAAATTACCCCTGATCTGGGGACAAAGACACCCCAGTGTCAGTCTGGCATGACAGGCTAGTTTAAGTTTTTCTGGCCCTTCAGAACGAACATAAGTATCTTCTGCCTCTTGCACAGTCACAGCAGGGAGGGCTGGAAGAGGGAAATGAAATCCTGCCCCTTGCCCGACTTCCACAAGAGGCCCAGTGCCCAGTGCTGTCTCACCACACCAGGAGCACCCACGCAAGGCTGGCAGATGTGACATGGGACCTGTGGGACATCATTCCCACCTGGAGGAGCAGCACCAGGCCAGGGACACGTGGGGCTGCCTGAAACCACAGTCGCACACTCTCAAAGTGCCCCTCTGAAATCCATGGGGCAGATTACTTTCTGAGGTAATACAAAGATTTTATTGTCACACTTCTCAGATGATATGCAGATGGCCAACATATGGTCAAGTCCCTCTCCCAGAAGAAAAAGGAGAGGCTTTAGTCATTTCTGCAAGGTTTTCTTCAGTGAAATGAGAAACTATTTCAATTGCTGCATGGCATATGCACACATCTTTCCATCCAGGAAATCCTTTGAGATGAAACCCTGCCTGAAATATGGGAGCCCTCAAATGGCTGTATTAATGTCATAACACAATTCACACGTGGCTTTCATTTAAAACAGATAAAGGCAGGAAAAGACTAAAATACACCAGTCTCTAGTGATCCACTGCAGACCCCTCTGAATCTGTGGACGTCATCTATTGACTTGAATATACTCTAATATGCTTTAATAACACCTTCATCATTCACTCTCAACATTTTACCTCATCTATTGGATTTACCTAACTTTTCTTGTGGTACCCTTGCTATTTTGGGGAATTTCCTCAGCTAAAATGTCATTTGGGATCTCATATGGGCTCCCCTTCACTCCACACAGCTGTCTCAAATAGATGAACAACAGTATTATGTGATTACAACAGTAATAGCCAGAAATCAACCACAAGAATACACAGTCTCACTCTTCTTTGTGTCCCATAACAAATAAGAGTGGCATTAAAAAACAAAACCAAAACCAAACAAAACAAAACAAACAAACAAACAAAAACCAACAAACAGACAAACAAACAAAAAAACCCAAAAAAACACCACCACCCCCAAAAAAACCCCACCATAGATTCATTAAAAGAATGGTCTTTCACATGTTGGTGAAAGACTTCAAATCTTAGAGTCTTCTAAAATGGAAATTCAAAGTAATTCTATGGTCAGGGATTCTTCCCCCTCTGAAAAGACCTCAGAAATATCTGACAGAGCCAGACCACTTTAAACACGAAGGTTTTAGTATTTCAGAGATTTCCTTGCTATAAAGCTGGGATTCAATTCGTATTAATTTCTCAATTTGGGAAGCAAGTATTTAGACCACTGAACGAGCAGAGCAGATGGTTTGCTTCCCTGTATTCCCTTCAACATCTTCCATCACTGCTCCTTTTTTCTAAGTCTGGGAGTGTGGTCAAAGATGTTGACATTTATCTCCAAAATGGTATCTCAGACAGGTCAGGCCAAAAGGGTCAAAAGGAGTCTGCAGCCAGTTGTTAATAAAATACACGTAGGAAATAAGTTTTGAAGGGGAGGAAGAACAGGACCGACAAATGTTTGTTCTTAGTGGAAACAAGTCGATAAAAAAGCAGATGCTGACAGCAAGCCCTGGCTCAACCCAAAATCTTGTGTCCAATTCCTAAGCATTTAAGGTGCCTAAACCTCTGCTATCTGTTCAGTTTACTTCCAAAATGCTGCTGTTCCATCGGGGAAAAGGAGCACACACCTGTGACTGTGGCCCTTTAAATATTCCCTCACAGAAATGATTTTCCAGTTAATGAAACCAAAACCAGGGTGCTACAGAAAAGTACCACATTTGCTGAAATGTGTCTCTGAACTCTACAGATGGAACAAAAAGTGAAAACTTTACTACAAACCTTCTAAATATCCTAAAGAATTTAATCTTTCTGCTGTGCAGTTTCAGGGAATTAGACAAGAAGCTGGGGTGTCCTCACCCCATAAAAAGGATGCTGCAGAACCTTAAACCCATTTTTTAAATCCCACTCCCTTCTGGAAGTATTTTTTCACAGGGTTGGGTTCTTGTTTCTTATTCTGTCAGTCTTTTGTTTGGTTTTGCTTTCCCTAAGCTGGCATGCAAACCACATGCATGAAGGGTTAGTGATTTTAAAAGAGAAGAAAAATAATTGTAATTGATGCTTGTTACAGTGGTACAAAGCTGTCCAGTGGCAAACAACGCTACTGCAAACCCTGCTGAGGCTTCACAGGCTACTTTTGCTACATTTGATTTGTCTTAGCAAAAAGCCCCACGGGCTAAAAACCCCACAATTAGCTTCTGAGAAGCTTCGTATCATCTGCAGGAAGAACCACTGCTATGAAGACAAGCTCAGTCATGAATCACAGAGTAGTCAGCGCAGCATCCATTCAGCCATCCCTTTTTCTCCTCTGCACTGAGCTGTATTTCCCACGGCAACCTGTGCACCTCCATCAATCTCCATTTCACAAAACTCCAGCCTTGCAGAAAAATAAAGAGCAGGGCCTAGGAAGACTGTATTGCAAACTTAAAAATCATGGAGTCTGGCATTTCTGGTTGAGATAAATGGAGAAAAATGTACAGCCTGTGTTCTCTTCCCGCTTCTGACTCAACAGTGGAGGGAAAATAGGGGGCAAGAAGTGCCTTATTTGGAAGAGTATTTTCACTGGTAACAATAAGGAAAACATTAACAGAACATTAATCTGAAAGACATTTGAGGAAATATTTGATTACTTTTGGCCAAATCAGAGCTGTCTGAGACCAAGAGTACAATCCTTCATCATCAATTTCATTTGATCACCAAGTTCCATCAATTTCCAGGGACAGATTTCCCAGGATGACAGTGCTTGTTACCACCCGGAACAGCCCAGCCTCACTGAAGGCAATGTGACACTGCAAACCATTTGAAGGTGTTAAATAACAACATGAAATTGGACATAGCATTTAAAAAAAACTTTTCCCAAAGTGGAATCAGGTCTGGTTTAGCACTACTTCACTACCGAGGGTTTTTTCCTGATCAAGTAGAAAGAAATAGTAGGAAAAGAGCTCCTAAATTAATAGCCAGGAACAGCTAAATTTATGGAACAGCTATTAACTAGAGTGGGCTTACTATTTCCTAGTTCTCAGCCGGTGGTTGCTGGTATGGGGAAGATAAGGGGTGGGAGGAAGCTGCAAATCTGAGCAAGTTCCTATTGTATGAAAGAAAGTACACACCAGCTCTCCTCATTCCTCACACACTGTTCACACTTTCCCAGACTGCACCTCCTTTGGGCACACATGGAAATCTCACTTCTTGCATTTTTGCCCCTCAGAATGAGCCTGTAAACAAGGCTGAGGGAAGAGGCTGCTGAACTGGAGGCAGGGCTGCTCTAGGACTTTGTCCATTTGCTCAGCCTGGTTGGGACAGGGCCCTGCGGGCTGCTCTGGGACAGTCTCCCAGCGCACCTTCCACAGGGAACAAATGCTCTGTTCTGAGCATCCATCCCCTGCTCACCCGGACACCAGACCTGCTGAGCAGCACAAATCTGAGACTGAATCTCACCTTTGCTCCCCCTGTCAGCCCTCCCTGTGCACTCTGTGCTCGCAGTGACCCAGCTCCCCCTCTCTGGGATCCCGCGTGCCAGGTCCAGGGAGCCTGTGGTTCACATCTTGCCCCAGTGCTGGGACATCTGCTATGCAGAGGCCCAGAAGTGAGAAAAGCTGGAGCCTGTCACTGTCCTCTGACTCACCAGCCAGATGTGGAATGCCAGAGGAGCCCATTTGTGGGGTTTTGGTGCTGGAGAGGGGACACACTCCCCAGCCTGGATACCCGCATATGCCAGGCTCTCCTCCATGCTGTTCCTCGTTCATTGACTCCTGCTAAAACCATTATAAAGCAGCCACATGGGTCTGGCAATCTGTATTTAGGCAATCTAGATGCTTGACCTCAGGCTAGAGTGAACTCGAGTTAACTGCGTATGGATTGAAAACAGAGAAAAGAGGGAAAAATTAGTTGTGACTGATTTAGCCGAACTCTGAGTGACATCAGATGTGCTCTTGCCAGTAAAGAGCAAGCAAGAAATAAGGTTGAATGACTTCAGTCCCACTGAGGTTGGAAAAGACCTTTAAGACCATCGAGTCCAACCATTACCCCAGAACCTCCAAGTTTGACACTAACCCATGTCCCCAAGAGCCACATCCACGCAGCTTTGGAATCCCTCCAGGGATGGGGACTTCACCACTGCCCTGGGCAGGGTGTGCCAATGCCTGGCCACCCTTTCCGTGAAGAAATTTTCCCCACTATCCAACGTGAACCTCTCCTGGCCCAGCCTGAGGCTGTGCCCTCTGCTCCTGTCCCTGTGCCCTGGGAGCAGAGCCCAACGCCCCCGGCTGCCCCCTCCTGTCAGGGACTTGTGCAGAGCCACAAGGTCCCCCCAGTCCCCCTTTCCTCCAGCCCAAGCCCCTTTCCCAGCTCCCTCAGCCGCTCCTGGTGCTTCAGCCCCTTCCCCAGCTCCATTCCCTTCCCTGGACACTCTCAAGCCCCTCAATGTCTTTCTTGTGAGGGGCCCCAAAACTGACCCCAGGATTCAAGGTGGGGCCTCAGCAGTGCCCAGCACAGGGGGCAGTCACTGCCCTGGTCCTGCTGGACACACCAGTGCTGGGACAGCCCAGGTGGCCTTGGCTTCCTTGTACCCACCTGGGCACACTTTTGCTGTAATGTGGATTGTACACGTTAAGAAACCAGCAGGGCGTAACAACGTGGAACAACAGTGTGAAACAGCAACACATATTTTTTATAGGAAATCAGCTGCTACATCAAAGGTCAGGTTTCAAAGCCTCCCACTCATCCTGAAATGCTTCTGAAGTGGAAGAGAAATCTGTGTATTTT
Source organism: Mystacornis crossleyi (assembly GCA_013400655.1). Classification (NCBI taxonomy): domain Eukaryota; kingdom Metazoa; phylum Chordata; class Aves; order Passeriformes; family Timaliidae; genus Mystacornis; species Mystacornis crossleyi. Next base: position 32,701 of record VYZQ01020088.1, read on the forward strand.
ACTGTAAAGATTATTCAAAATTGCCTTTGAGAAAGAATTCAAAGAGCTCATACCACAGTGAGAACTAAGATGACCCCACTGAGGCTGTACAGCTGTACCTAAAGTGAAGTGACTTTTTTGAAGTGCACAAAAAAAAAAGGCTGAAGAAAAATATTCAACATGTTCCTGTTGCAGTTCCAGTTCCCAAATCACTCTGCTGACAGATACTGGGCACAGCTCTGCTGGAGATCCAACCATAACTGCACTGCAGGGACCGGGAGGGAGGCACAGAAATTCTGCCAGTAGTTTTATTAGGGCCTGTGTTTGATCTAGTCCTCTTCAATAACAGCAAAAAATAAATACAAGACCTAATAAATATATTTCAAATATAAATTCTGCATTTTATCAAATCAAGCCATCAAAATCCCACATTGCTAACTTGTTCACACGAGTGGATTTTCAGCAGCAAATCCTATTTTCATTAGTTTGGTTAATGCAAAAGCTGTGCTAGGAAGTCACTGGACAGTTCTTATTCTCAAGTGGTACTTTAGTGCCCTGGCCCAGGGCCTTGCAATGCAGATGACATGTTTCAGACCTGGTTCATGCTGCTGGCATCTGGACACTTCCCTGATTTGTCTGTGGAATCATGAATGTAGTGAAGATAGAACTAGCCGCTTCCAGAGGTGCAGAGGAATAAAATGAAGTAGCCAGCACAGGTTGTAACACAGGAAATGCCAGTGAAATGTACAGAAAAATACTTTCACCAGAGGGTGGTCACATTCCAGGAGAGAAGCCTAAGGAGGTGATGTGATCTGTCCCAAGACAACGGAAACACTCCTGGGCAAGTTCATCTCAGCATGGCCCTGGTCTGAGGACAGGGATGAGCCAGAGACCTCCAGGGGGTCCTTCCTAACTGAATTCTAGGAACTCATGATCCAAGAGCAGAATTACAACCCTGCACTTCAGCATAGCAGAGCTCAGCTGTGAAATGGGTTGAGAAGCCAAAGCCCAAATAGTGGAAACTGAGGAGTAAGGACACCGGTGTTCCTTAATTTTCTACTGCATTTGTTCTGCCACAGTGACATTTTCCACCATGGTTATTCCATGCCACAAGCATAAGGTACCCATCATCTACATTTAGATGTGTACTGCAGCTGCTGCGTGTCTCTTTAAAGGACAATCACCATTACTGATTATGGAATCATCTGTGGTGCCTCTGTGGGACCCAAATTCAGTTCAAATTGGTGCTTTTTAGAGGTCAGTGCAAAACAAAACTACGAAAAAAGTTACACTCAGCAACACCTTGTTTACTCATCTCTTGTTTCCACCTCCAGCAGTTCACACTGCACATCATCTGTTCCAGCTGCTCGCAGAGGTTTGGGCATGAATCTGAGAACTTCAAGCACTTTTTAACATCATTCCAAACCTTTCATCTTACATCCAGAAACAGAGGTGGTTCTCCAATACAATGCTGACTGAAGAAGGCAGTGGCAAGAGAAACCTTCCATGACACATGGAGAATTCTGTGTACGCAGAGTGACTTTCCTGTAAGATGCAGCTCTTGAAATGGTTCCTGAGAAGCAGCTTTTCCCAGCCCCAGCACAAGACACAGAGTTGCCACAGCACTGGCTTTTGTCTTGAGGACACCCCACACGGGTACATTAAATATTTTCAGTAGCTTAAGGATCATACAAAGGTAAACAAACCCATGGCAAACCCCAAAACATTTCATTACACAAAACAAGTCAGGCCACAGTCAGATCTTTAATAAAAGCACTTGAAGTCAGTGACAAACATGATACAGCAGACATGACAGCTCAGAGAAATCAAGTTGGGGGTAGCAGTGTGTTGCTGGTGTCTGCAGAGGATTGAACAAGGTCCCTAAACCCAGCCATCCCCTCAGTGGCTCCTCAGCTGCTCACAACACACTTGTAGGTTGCTAAAAGTCTCTCTTGCCTCACCCCTCGTCAAGCTGGTATGGCAGAAGCACAAAATGGTCTTTGTTCTGACCAAAACCAATGGACTAAATTAACCCAGGAAAAAAACCCAGCTCTTATTTTAGCTTAGGAGGCTAAGTTGATTTTACAGCACACAGAGACTAAACAACCCACATCCTCCCTATTTCCTCCACTTTGACAATATGCACTTTACCAGGGCACTATTGTGGAGAGGGGCCTGACACTGCCAGTCCCTTAATGGTACACACCTGATTGGAGCAGGGCATGGCAAAAGCATCTCCCCACAGAAACCCTTCCCCACCTCACTGGTGAGCCTGTTCAAAGCTGTCAGCCACTGGTATGGCAAGACTACACATTCTCATTTAGCCACCTTCTGTCCTGCTCCCCTTATTGGAGCATTAGAAACCAACAAAAGGTGTATAAGATACTTTTCACTGTGACAGTAGCTAAGTAACCAATTCTAATTTGAGGAGTCAGTGATCCTCTTCCACTGACAAGGCCCTGAATGTTCTCTGGTAAGAGGAGGGGTTGTGCAGCACTGAGAGGAAAATGGCAAAAGGCTTGTCCTCAGAAGCCCAGCACACACAAGAGCTTTGAAAGATCGTATCCTTGAACTTTGGTCTTTAGGTAGTGCCACCTGCTCAGTATCTGTAGTGGTCTGGCTTGAAGGGCCCATCTCTGGACAAGCCCAAATATTTGGCCTGTTTGTCGCTCAGCTTCGTCAGCTTCACACTCAGCTTGTCCAGATGAGCAGCAGCCACAGCTTCATCCAGCTGGAAAACAAGACGTTGAGACAAGAACAGAGTCCTATTAGTTATGAAGTCATAGTCCAGAGGGAGAAATGAATATGTGAAACCAACAGCAGCCCAAAGGGGAACTTACACTGACACAGCTTTGGTCCTGCCAACATCCCTCACCTGTCTGAGCACAGACCTGCATTCAGATGGAAGAGCCTTGTGCTTTTGAGGGAGCCAAGTCAAGTTTAAGCAAGACAAAATTTTACATAATCAAACCCATTTCAATCTCATTTACACAGTCACATCCATCCAGCAAACAAAGAACAGAGATCAAACTCTTCAGAGATAAGAATGTCCAGTTTGCTAGAATGATTAAGCCCCAGTTTCCACTACAAAGACACCTGGACATACTACACTGTCATCCAACAATATTATGTAAGTCCCAACACTGGAAAAAAATTCCTGTCCTTTCCAGATATCCCATTTTAGGGGCACATGCATGATGAAATTTATTCCAGAATCTCCAATTCAGCAAGACTACTTGTATCTGCTGGCACTGTCACCACGAAGAATAAAACCAAAGTGGGCTGTAGGACACAAGTTCAGAAAGGCTGATATAATTTCTCTATCTCAGAGGTATCAGGCAGGTGTCTAAACTCAAGAAACTGGAGAATGTATAAAGTTAGAAGGCAGTTAAGTGCTCCAGGGGCTTGGTATAGAAGAGTCAGAAAACAAATAGGAGGATGGTGAACAAGCTGCTGTGTCAGAGGGGGATGTACAGCCACAGGGGATATTCAGAGGTAGAAAGGATACCACAAGAAGGGATCAAGGGCAAGTTCGACCATTTGTAATTCCTGCAAAAAACAGGCAAAAATAGGCAAAGGAAACAGATACAAGGTAAGTCTAAATCCCAGCAGCACAGCAAAGACTGGCAATATTTTCCTCATATTAGTTAAACAGACATGAAAGGCTGTAACTGAAGGGAAGTAAATCAACAAAACAATCAAGGGCCAAGCCTGCAGCTTGTGGGAACCAGCAGGGCCTAAAAGATTCAAAAACTAGTCCTGGATTCCTCCCTCCAAGGGACTGTGGTAACAAAGCCACTACTCTGAAGTAATCCCATGAAGCAGGTAAAAAGCTCCATGTGCACAGTGTGACTCACTGCAGCTCAGCCTGCTCACAGCAACCACTGTGGAACTGCCAGCATCTCTTGGGAACCAACACAGCCAAAGGTGACAAGACAAAATTAGAAACCTAAGAGGAAATGGTTCAGTAATGTGGAAGTGAACAATGAAATCCACCAAAGAGTCAGGTAAACCGTGAAAGAAAGAAAACCTATGGGGAACAAGTGTTTAGAAGGGAAACAAGCCTAGTACATCCTGTCAAGATGCCATGAAACAAATAGAGGGTCAGAAATTGGATTCATATCTGGTTGATCAGACCAGACATACAAAGCTGACATACAAAGCTCTCATAGGTGTATTTCCAGTGAATATAAGACAGATTCCACCCACTTGAAAAGGGACCGAGTCCTCGACAATTCCCAGACGAGGTTTTCAAACTCGGGATTATTTGTTTCCTGCAGCAGGGATTATTTGTTTCACAGCTGCTTCAGCTTGGGGACTTCAAGACTTAGATATAAGAGACACACAAATTTAGATGAAGGTAAGCAGACATTCTCACCTTAAAATCAAAGCTGAGCAGGACAGATTTGGTGCCAAGAACATTGAGACTAGAGTTTTCCTAGACTTCCAGGAACACATTGCAGAAATGTGTGCTCGCTTGTAATGGTTGATCAAAGCAAAATTCTTGCAGTCAAAGAAAGTGCAGTGTAAGGTACTTGGTAATTGTTAAGTTTTCCATTTGGACCTCAAAAAGCAATTGCACAGAACAAGGAAAGGCACTAGCCCAGAAAATAATCAGAAAGCTCTTTTGTTGGTTCTAACAAGGAGACTGCTTTATTCTTTGAATAAAGCCCTCAGTTAGGCACAGAGAGTCAAGAATGTTTTGGCACAGTGGATGAACCTGAGGAGATCATTGCCATATGCTCTCCTAACAGGCAACCTCATGTTTAATTGCTCTGAGCATTACTTCTCATTTCTAGTTCAAGTATGCCTACTAAAAATTGTTATTCAGTGAGGGGATGAAGCCACATTTTATCAACAACACTGGGCTATCATTTTTAAGAGAACTGTCAACAAGACTGTTCCTTTGAAGACAATTATGTGGCAGTTTGCTGATCAACTCCCACACTGCATTTCTGGTATGCTTTGCTTGATCCTTAACTGATGAGTTTGGAAACTTAAGTCCTTCAGAAAACACCTCATTAGGAAGCTCAAACATACACATTCTACTTCCCAAATGAAAGTATTTTCACATTTACTGGCACACCTGGTGCCTTCCAAAGGCAGTGGGGTTTACCTCCAGCATCTTTTTCCATGAACCATCTCAAATTCTCAGTCTTGTTTTGGAAAATTAAAACCAGGTTAGTTTTCTAAAATGAATTTGCTAGCTGAGACATGATCCAGGCTTTACCAAGAACAAAGAACACAGAGATAAGTTTAAAGGGAAATCCAACAAAATATGTCATTAATATTTTGTGAAATTATTAGAACCAGATTGTGATAACCTCTCTCAGGTGCAAATGGGATCAGTATTAATCACAGTAAAAGGGATTCAGTTTCACTCCAGCTTCAACTCTGCCCACTACACTTTGCTGCTGGACAGGTTTGCAGAAGGAACGAGCTGGTTGGGAGAAGCTTTCCAACTACCCTGAGGAAGGACAGGGCTTCCCAGCACCTTAGAGAAGTCAAAAAGTGCCTGGATGTTCTATCACAGGACAGGCAAGTCCCAGTCCTGCACACAAAAGAACAGCCCATTCACACCCAGCACGTCGAAAGCCAAACATCTCTGAAGGACAGAACCACTTTCCTGCTGAAGGTTTTTGTTGCAAAGTGAGTTAAAACACAAACAAAGCCACACCTGAAGCTGGCTTCCTTACCAGCACCTTTGTGTGGCTGTCACTCACCTTCTTTGGCAGGAAGTGGACCCCCACAGCGTATTTGTCACTGTGGGTCCAGAGCTCGATCTGTGCCAGCACCTGGTTGGTGAAGGAGTTGCTCATGACGAAGCTGGGGTGGCCCATGGCACAGCCCAGGTTGACCAGGCGGCCCTCAGCCAGCAGGATGATGTGGCGGCCATTGCGCAGGGTGTAGCGATCCACCTGTGGGAGCAGCAGTGCCACAGCCACGTCAGGCACAGGGCAAACCTGGGGGCCTTGGGGGGCCTCCCTCCCCCTCCGCAATTCAGCGCTGCAGCACTTGAACTGTCACAGAGACACCCCTCCCTCAATCCCAGGCAGTGTTTGCAAAGCCTGCAGAGACCCTGGGCTTCACAGCACACCCATCTTGGCATCTGCTTCCTATTTAACCAGCTCTCCAATTTATTTAACCAGCTCTCCAATTCTCCTGGTTTTTCCACGTGCATGCAGTCCCAGCCAGCTGTGGTGGGAACATGCTGCTTGCAGTAAATCCCAGTTCATCTATTGCCAGTGGTCACAACTGTTGTGGGGAGACAGGGAAGAGGGAACACCTCTGCATGGAGCCAAGAGCCTTGGCATCTAACACAGGGGAACAGGCAGAGCCCTCAGCCTGCTGAAGCTCCCTGGAATTGGTCCCACCTCTGTAATGCCAATACATACAATCAACAGCTATCCTGGCTCCTGATGTACCCTCCTTTGCTCTTGGGGGATCACACATAAGATCTTCCCCAAGCTACCCCAAGGACAGCAGGGCTCTACACACAGAATCCAGGCTCAAATGGACTAAGGAGACAGGTCCTCAGCTGTGAGAGTCCCACACAGCTCAAGAGATAGATAATTTCACTTAGCACGTGCCTGGGCCAGACTGGACTCCTGCAATGTTAAACTCAACCCTGCTTCTTCTTTCCACCTCTCACTAGCTCCTCCCTGCCCTGCCTTCACCCTGGAGAAGGTTACAATATTAAAGCAATTAATGAAACACCAATACGGCCCAAAAGTCACAAGTATTACCTGGTATTTATTGCTCATGTCATACCATGCATTTTGGAGTAGAGCAGTTTGAAAATATTTAAAATGTAATCAGCAACACACTTTGACAAAACCTAATGCTTCAAACCATTTATCTTCTGCTAGCACAGCACAGCAACTTGCTGTGGGTCCCTCCCCACAGCTGTATTTAAAATCTAAAAGTTGTTTAATATTAAATAAAACACATCATTTTCAATTTTATTCTTGAAGCTTTGGCCTGTAAGTTAAAAGCCACATGGGATGAAGCTTTAGTTGTAACAATATCATCTTCTGAAAAAACACCCTTGTGCAGGACTTTAGCAGAGACGTCAAGAGCAAACCCATTCAAACTATTTTTTCTATAACGCATATTTTGCCTTCAGAACAGGTCTGTGCTGCCACCTGCCTGCCTCAGCTATGCTTCAATCAGCACCATTTTCTGCTTCTTGGGTTCACATGACAGATTACTGTGATTTCAGCACAACACATGCAGACAGTAACCACCTCAAAGAGCAGCCCTAAAGCAGTCTTGATTTCTCCTGACCAAAAGCACTCAGCAGGTGGGATGATCCCCACTGAAAAGTTGCACTTGTTACACTTTGGATGCCATTGTGGACCACCAGCGACATGCTCAGTCCACCCAAAAAACATCATATGGGCTATCAGGAGATTATGGGAGGAAGCAACAAAACAAAGAAGGAACCAGATGGGAAGCAGAACATGAAAAGTCCTGAGAACAGCTACAATATTACTTATGACAAGCATTACATTTAGAGAGTGACTTACTAAAAGAAAGTTGAGCAGTTAAAGTAGCACTTCAGTTTTGAAGTCTGATTTCGGTGGTTTAGGTGTCAAAATCTTATCCTTACATAATATCCACACAACTTGCCCCGGACAGCTGCTGGCTTGTGCATAGAACGCCACACCTTCAGCAAGCTGCACTAACAGAAATCATTCAGTGCACAGGGGAACACATCTCATATACAGGCAGATCAACAGGCTCATTCATAAGCTCAAGAAATTGCTCCAGAAGTAGAATGCAAGTTATCCAAGCGATGAGCTCCTCTCCACACTCAGACAAATGTCTCCTCCTTTTCCCCACTGGAATTCACCTGGCTCTGGACTTCCTGGCTGCTTTGCACTTCCTTGCACACTATATGGGAATAATTTATTTATGAGCTGAATTTCATTGACCTTGACCTTCCCTTCCCCTCTCGAGTTGAGTTTGTGCTGCAGGTCAGTCTCTGATAACCAAACACAACTGAGCTGAGCAGGGCTGCGGTGCAAACCCAGAGCCAAACCAACCTGCCAGCTTTTCAGTAATAAGCCTACTTCCTCCTTAACCGTCTGCTGAACGCATCCCATGAGCCAGAATGGCATAGTAAGATGTTTCTCTCCGTAAAGTATTAAACATCTCTTACATCAGCCCAGCACTGGTACTGAAACTTCCATGCTGGACACAGTCTCAATTTCTTTGTACTTCCAGCTGAACTTAACAATCCTCAGCTCTGGCATTAATCCTCTCAAGAGACACGTGTCTTCACAGAAAGTCAGGGATTTTTGCTCTTGTACTATATTCCACTCTCTGTTTCAGGACACAGAAAAGAAGCTGCCAGGTTTTAGTAAAAATCTGAATATTTAGAAAGTTAGATTGCTTCAGCATTAATCCATATGGACAACCCTGACCCCAATTCCATCCTTTTCAAAAGGTAACTTATTTTTTTAAAACAGAAGCTTGTTACAGTTTTCATACCAGGGACTACACTGCACCTTACTGCACTCTCATCAATGCCAGACTGGCTCCTCAAAGCAAAGCATATAAAAAGGGATTTACTGCCTCTGTGCAGGTAGTTTGTGTGGTGCCATATTAACACCCCATTAAACCTTTAATAGTGTTGACTCTTCAAGAAGTCCAAGGTTTAGTTTTAAAACAACCTGAGCTACCAGAAAGCAGGCAGGTACCTGTGGGCTCCTCTAGGACAAGAGCTGCTGAGCAGTCAGCTAAGGCCATGGGCAAGAATAAATCTGAACATAGTGAGAACTTGAAGGTGTAACTTCAGACCTCGTTAAGGCCATGCAAAGTGTCCCAACATACCCCTCACAACTGCTTAGTAAGACTTTGATGTGGGTGGCAAATAAGCCACAGGGGAGTTACGAAAACTAGAAGGGCAGATGGAGGTCTGAGAGATATGTTTGGGTGTGGTGTTATTAAAAAGTAGAAAACCCATCCCAGCATCCTGCTATCAGAAACGACACTCCCTCTTCAAAGATAGCCAGAAGTTCCACACCAAGTCGGGTAAAGCCTGGTTTGCTTTATGTGATGTTCTCCCTCAACGCTGCTGTCACAGAACCATTTCGATCTAGTTCAGTTTTGTTTCTCTGCTTTAAGACACACAGTAGAAAAGCTGAAATTTTCAGATTCTGATTTTCCTTGTGTAGCTACAGCCATAGCTTAAAGCAAACATATGGTGGACATGCAAGCTGAACAAGGATAAAACATCCCTCCTGGTCTGCCCACACAGGTTTAAGATGAAGCCACCAAGTCTGGAAGAGAAACCCAAGTTCAGCAGAGCTCCAGATAGGCTTTCCTGAGGCTTCAATCTCAGAGTAAATTAAAAAAAACCACACCACACTGTGAAAACAAAGAGGTGTGATTTTTTTCAAGCCATGACAGAATCCCAAAAGACATTCCATTGACATTCCCTTAGGACCACAACTCTTCTGCTCTGACATGAGCAAACAGCTTCACAAGAGGAAATTCAGATCAGGCACCAGGCAATCTATGAGCCCTGCTCTTAAGCCTTACAGGGTCTCTAATGGTCTGCTCTGTATTCCTCATCAAACTTGCTTTCTGAAGCTGAAATCTGGCTTTATTTTCAGCTCAGGGCTATCAAAGCAAACGCATGTGCATACCCCCTGCCCATGCCCCAAACATCCATAAGGAATGGACTTGATGCAATCAGTGGTCTACACAACCAGAACTGAGAGTAGGGTCCTGTCTCTCAAGGAAGAGGGAACACATGGAGAAAGATGTATCCATACCAGGGACCACTCCCCAGAGATCACCCTGAGGGACTTGGGCACTGCCTGGAAACAACTGCTTTAATGCAAACCCAAGAATATCACGTGCAGCTTGGTCCAGGTTAGCAGAACCTGCATTCTGACCAGAGCAACAGTGGCTTCCAACAAAGCTAGAAACACCAAACAACCTGAAGAGAAATACTCTCCTTTCTAGAAACAGACACTGAGTAGCTAGTGCTTTCTTCCAGCAGGAGAGCCTGTGCAAAGGCTGCCTCACCTGAGGTTTGACATTCACTGCCTCCACTGCATTGTCATTCAGCCACTTGGCATCAACTTCCACATCAAAGTGGCCAATATTACACACTATGGCATCATCCTTCATCTGCTCAAAGTGCCTGCAAAAGAAAAGAAGTTGTATCAAAAGTTAATGCACAGAGTTCTCTCCCTCAGCAGATGCTCCAATCCACAGCCCTGACACGTGCCCAGCTCGGTAACTGTATTAACTCTTACAAGGTGTGTGGGGCTGGTAACCCCTCCAGCCATGAGAAGTCTACTGGAAAAGACTTTCAAGCTTCTAGGGAAGGACACTTCCCAAGGATGTAAAAGCTTACTGTAGAGAAAGTATTTTCCCAGTATGGAAAGTCATAAAATTTTGTTTGATTGGTCAAAACAAATATCTACAGTTATTCTCCTTACACAGAAGAAATAATTTTCTTCATGACTTTGAAGTTGCCAGCAGTTTTACATCTCTAGACACTAATTTCCTGATCTCCTCCCACCTAATCTGATCTGCCATTACAACATGTATAGTCAGTGGCAAAGAAAGGAAGGAGTTTGTGTGGATTTGGGGCTATAAACTGAGATCTAAGAAGCAGTAACCAAACACTGCAGGGCAGTTCATTGATAACAGGCTGGTTTCAGCTGCTATATGCACCCACAGGTGGAATCACTTTGAACCTTTTCCTGCCTCCTCTTCTGTTCACATCCGTCTCGCCTAACACAGAGTTCAGCCCTGATGCCCTCAATCTCCACAAGTCAATCTAGCCCTCTGCAGCTTTTGTTTCTCCATCAATACAGTCCATAAGCCAGGAACAACTGCAATCTGGCAACGTCCAAAAAAACTGAAAGACCAAAGGCTTCATTTCTCACTAAATTCATGCTAAATTCTGATGTCCAGAAATTAGACTGTGTGCTAACCCTCACCGTACTGCTGACAGGTTATGATTGTATTTAAAAAAAGAAATCTAACTGTACAGGTATGCTTTCACTAAAGCAAGTGGCTTGGCCATACCTGCCCTGCACAATGTCAGTGCAGCCAGTGGTGGTGACAAAGATGTTGCCCTCTTTGCAGGCCTCCTCCATGGTTGTAACTTCATAACCTAAAAAGAGAGAAAGTTACTTCTCTACACAACCACCAACATTTATTAACCAGTGGGACACAATACAAGTAGAAAAGTACAGAGAAAGAATGAGTCAAATGTTTCTGCCAACACCTGGCCTAGGGATGATGCAAAGTGGTGTGATTCTGGTCTTGCTAAACACCAACAAGGCACAAAACTCATTCATCCTTCACCCTTTTCAAATCTGTGGATCTATGCACTCAATGTCCAGAGGTACAGTCTGGCACAGCACTCAGACTGGATTCAGGGGGTCAAATTTGCAAAAGTGCCCCCCACCACACCTGCAGTTCTTGTCAGGTATGAACAGAAATGGGATAAACTGGTACCAAGAAGCACAGTTACATGAGGCACCCACAAAAGAGAAGGAGCAAAGCTCCAGAGCATGCCCTGAGCTCAGCTGGAAAGACAGAGCATGGCAGTGCTCTCCAAAAACACCCACCAAGAGTAAGGCCTGGTGTTTTCTAGTGTTTTCATTCCCGTGAAGTCTTATCCCATGCTGGAGGTTAGAACTGCACAACTTGAGGACATTCCCTCGGCCTTACCCCACTATGGTCTCTGAATCCTTGACTCCAAACACACCTTCAAGGCCTCTAAGTAACAAACTCCTTCCCTTACTGCAGTTAAACTGGATTCAACTGTACCTCAGCAGGGACAGGGCTGAAACCCACTGAAGCTTTCTTGGCCAGATCTCATTTATTTCTCTACACTGACATGCAGAGACCCCATCAGATGCCTTAATTCCTGCTCTGCTTCCGCTCCCACCTTCCATGGCTGCCTGGAGCGCGTTGATGGGATCAATTTCGGTGATGATGACTCTGGCTCCGAAGCTCCGCAGGGCCTGGGCACAGCCCTTGCCCACGTCCCCATATCCTGCCACCACTGCCACCTTCCCAGCAATCATGACATCTGTGGCACGCTTGATGCCATCGATGAGGGACTCTCTGCAGCCATAAAGGTTATCAAACTTGCTCTGAGGAAAGAAAGGGAGCCGTTTCAGAACAGATGACAGCCACTCAAGTGAAGTTTCCTTAGAGAAAGAAAATGGACTTATGTGCAAGTACTACGAGAGTCACTTAAATACTCTAACCACCATGAGGGATAGGAAGAAGAGAACCTAGTTTGATGTTTTTACTTATCCAGTTTCAGTCTATAGAGTTATATCAGACAAAGGCTTCAACATGGTGAGAAGCATTTCATAAATTTCATTGTGTCTACTGACCAGGGCTTGGACTTGTTAAAAACTTGTTAGTTAAAAATTTTTCAAGTGTCCTTCACACCAATGTAGGTCTGAGTTTCTAAACCAGATGTTCACGAGTTCCCTGCTGCTGTTTATCAGACAATAACTGAACCAAGTGCCATAGGAAGGCAAAACACACCAGCAGCACAATATCTTATCTTTGCAAGACACATCCAGCCTGCAGAGCAGCAAGCTGGCCACATCAACCAGGAGAAGCTGCTTCCTGCAGCCCCAAAATCAAAATTCCCCCACCGGAATTTTTTTTTCCACTGTGGGAACCCATTAAGAGTTACCCTAACATTGTCAAGACCTCACTATTGCTCTGATTTGGAAAAATCCAGCAAGCAGCCATTCACAGTAGTGGTCAGTGCAACCAGGAACCCCTGGCTTTCGTCTCCTAATGCGCCATCACACATCCTTCTACTGTAACGTTATCACATGACATTAACAGCCAGTTTCTCAAATCAAAACTGCCCAGCTAAGTCAGACATCAAATATTACTTCAGCTCTTGAACACCCTCCTAAACTCAGAAACACACCTTGCTGTATTGATTTTTCTAATACTCCTTCTTCTTCTCCTTGGACCTTTTGTTTTGACCAGGAAGAAGGGCTGTACAAACAGATTTGATTATTTGGGGAATTACAGAGCCCAAGATATTTTTAAAAATCTGACTACTAATGTTCTGCTGTGCTCCCCAAGAAGAATTCACCATTCACAGCAAAATTCTTGTCTCAAAGCCTGTGCTGGCTTTCTACAGCCTTAGGGCACCAATCCTTCTTGCTTTCACTTAACACAGCACTGTCTGCTACAGGCAATCTTAAGATTAAATTCCCAGAGGCAGGTGTAGTGGAAGGTGCACCGACAACACCTGCAGTTCTTTAAAGTGTGAATAAAAATGGGATAAACTGCCCATGGCAGAAACTGACCAAAGTGTAACAAACTATACCTCAGATCCAGAAGTTCCTGACTCAGTGCCCATAAACATTATCAGAGGCATATCTGCCATTAATATTTCAGAAAATTTTGTTACCAATCCTTCAAATTTTAAAGCTAGTGCCAGTTGGTATCCCTCTTTCCTAGTCCTGCAGATTCTCTTTGCACTGTGGAGGGAAGCAGCATGGTCAGATTTGATTCCTCATCACCAAATCCCTCAACTGCAATCAAAAGCCTTCCAGGTGTCTGCATTCCGAAGCAGGCAAGACAGCAGAGTGCTGGATACAGACATCTATCTCACCCAAAATACATTTGGGTGGCAGAAGGGAAGAACAGCAATGGCTGCTGTACCTGCCTTCTCTCTCCAAATGTTAGCACAGGAACCTGGCACCAACTGGAAATATCAGACTGGGAGAGCAGAATTTGTCAGCTCAGTTGCACATTTTCCCAGAGATCTGTAATTGTGGTTAGTGCAAATCTTCTACTGTATAAATACCAATCAGTACTTGAAAACAAGCACTTGTTTGGCACTAGAATCCCAAATCCCCTCAAGAGGCTTTGTTAGAAACACCTGAATTTCCAAATCAACTAAACAGTATTAATAATTATTATGCAACAGGCAGAAATCTGGGTGAAAAGGATGCAAAGAAACAAACTTCTTCCAACATTAACTGGATTCCAGTCCACTATCTATGAAGTAAGTGTCAGGTGCATCTTAGTGAGCAAAGAGGAGACAGCAAACTGCAGAACAGGCAGGCCAAACATGAGAACTGCCAACCCAACAGGATAATGTTTGCATGGGAACTTGAAATAGATTCAGTAACTAGATTTAAAAACATCAAGATGCATAAACCTTTAGTACATCTTTAATTCCCACTGTAATTCATCGGCAGCCAAAAAGCACCAGCACCCTTTAAACATCATTCCACTTCATCCTCAATCCACCAGGGTTTATCGCAGAAGCAGTACCTAAGCTAAGCAAGGCATAAATATCTCCCTCCTGCCCTCTCCTTTTTAAATGCTGCTCACAGAGATCAACCACAGGCTGACCAACCAACCCTTACCAGCACAAGCTCACGAAAGTCACACACTCCTTCCCAGCTGGTACCTGACACCTGCCTGGGGGCTTTTAAGCTACTCAGAGTGAGGACAGGCTCCTTGCAACAGGAACTGACTGTGCTCAAGAACCATGATCTCCAAAGGTGCTTTCACATTATTAAATAGCAGAAGAATGGACGTCCTTACATATAAAAAAGCCCTTGATGTCCTGACAATGGGGTATTTACAACAGCATGTCCCATTAGAGACATCAAGGGCTCACTTCTAGGATATGGTGGAAATCTCTGTTCAGAACCAGATCAGAAGCTCAGCAAGAGAAGGAATACTTTCATGGGAATGACAACATCCCAACACCAAGCTGGTCAGAGAGCAGAACAATGCAGAAGGGCTCTGTCTGTATTACCTTGGTGACAGAGTCATTCACATTGATAGCTGGCACTTTCAGGGTCCCATTGGCTTTCATCTTGTACAGGTTGTGGACCCCAGTGGTTGTCTCTTCTGAAATACCTCTAATTCCTGTGGGGAGAGTAAAAGGATTCACCTTAGCTGGAGTCAGTGCTGTGCAAACCAGGACATCCAGGTGCTGGGAGGAACTCCTAGAGGCTTAAGTTAAACAAACCCTTGGCAGAGAGCAAGGAAGAGATGAAAACCCCCAAACAACTGCAGAAACACCAGAGGATGCACTTCAGAGTCACGCACCTCTGCACGCGGGCTCCCTGGCAGGCTGTAGCAGCCCCTCCTCGAGGAAGGCAGGCGGGTGCTCTGCCGCAGCCCCTCGAGGTTGGTTCGCGCAGGGGGACAGGATCGGTGCCGGCACCGCCCCCGGCCGCGCTCCGCAGCGCCCTCTGCTGACACCGCGGGGCAGCCACTAAGCCGGGCCCGCACAGACCCACAGAACTTCCTGAGCTGGAAGGGACACACAGGGATCACCCAGTCCCACCCCTGGCCCTGCACACATACCCCAACAACCCCACCCTGGGCATCCCCAGGAGCGGTGTCCAAATGCTCCTGGAGCTCTGGCAGCCTCGGGGCCCTGCCCATTCCCTGGGGAGTCTGGGCAGTGCCCAGCACCCTCTGAGGGAAGAACCTTTCCCTGATCTCCAGCCTGAGCCTCCTCTGGCACAGCTCCAGCCATTACCGGGGTCCTTTCACTGGTCACAGAGCAGAGATCAGTGCCTGTCCCTCCTCTTCCCCTCACGAGGAAGTTGTAACTGCAATGAGGTCTCCCCTCAGGCTCCTCCAGCTGAACAGACCAAGTGCCCTCAAGCCACTCCTCATATGGCTTCCCCTCAAGGACCTTCACCATCCTCATAACCTCCTTTGGACACACTCTAACAGTTTAACATCTTTCTCATATTGCAGTGACTAAAATCACACACAATATGCAAGGTAAAGCTGCCCCAGCGCAGAGCAGAGCGGAACAATCCCCTCCCCGGCCTGGCTGACAATGCCGTGCCCGATGCCCCCAGGACATGGTTAACCCTCCTGGCTCTCAGGGCACTGCTCACTCACAGATGCCAAGTCCAGTCCAAACCTGTCCTCACTGCTCAAAAAATCCAGTGTGAGCTAGTCCAAGCCTAGGTAAAGCCTGAGACTGAGCCGTGAGACCCTCCTGTTGCTCCCCAGACGACTCTGTAACACATGAAGGAAACTGGACCAACAGCATTAGAAGAACTTGATTAACCTGGAGAACAGAGGGCTCCAGAGAGAGCTCACTGCAGCCTTTCTGTACTTGAAGTGGGCTTACACGATGGGGACACAGTGTTTAGCATGGCCTGTTGCAACAGGACAAGGGGGAATGGTTTTAAACTGAAAGAGGGTGACTCAGACCAGCTATAAGGCAGCCTTTTTTTTTTTTTTTTAAACACAGTGAGGGTGGCATAGGCTGCCCTGAGAAGTCCTGCATGCCCCATCCCTGAGAACATTCAAAGCGCTCTGAGCAGCCTGAGTTGAAGGTGTCCTGCCCATTGCAGGCAGGTTGGACTAGATGGCCTTTCAAAGGTCCCTCCCAAACCAAACCGTTCTGTGATTAGGCTGACGGATCCCCACCACCTGTGTCTCACCGCAGAGCCCTCCATAGACCCACTCCACCTGCTGAGGGAATGCATTCAGGCTTTGGCATATTTAGGGCTTGCTTGGAGGGGAGAGGACAGTTTAAAGTTCACAGTGCAGCCTTGTACAGAGTGAAATGGAGGATCTGTAGACAGTCTCCCAAAAGCAACAGTTTCCAGAGCAACTGCCTGGATCAAGGACAGTCATCCCCTTGTAAAGGAAAGCTTTTGGAAGTCGCTGCAGGAACCTCCAGTTCCAACCCGCCCCCTCTCTCCTGGTGTATCTGGCAAGTAGGAGACAGTCTGCTTCCTTCAAAGGCTCTCCAGATGAGAGCCCTAAGCTTAACAGACTGTCTTTCCATGACACTAAGCAGACCTCACATCCTGTATGCCAACAGCTTCCCCTCCCTGGAGGCACCCAAGCACTGCCCCAGATGCTGTTTACAGCTGCTCTAAACCACTCTGCAGTTGCCCCAAGTCCTGCCTGCACCACTCATGGTCAATGCCTGAGTGACTGGGGAGCAGAGAAGCACCTGCAGCAAGGACAAGATTGAATTAAACTGAGACAGCCTTGCTAAACACTCAGACCTGCTTTGCTCCCCTGTATTTCTGACCTGAGCAATGAGCAAGTCTGATCCATGAATCACAAATGAGCCCATCTTCCCCACACAGGTCTCTTGCACAGATGCCTTTCCCTTTCGGTCAGTTCTTGTTTTCCCCCTTACTACCTTTATTTATCTTGGTATTAAGGGCATTTGGCTTAATGAAACAAGCCAATAGTACAAAGGCCATTCTGCCCTCTAACTGCAGGCACACTTCAGGTGAGGGGAAGCTTACTGGGCAGTTCCACACATATTTAACGCATCTCCTAGTTGAAAGAATCCTACTTTCAACTGTTAGCTGCACACTAGGACTGAACTACATTAGAAGCAGCTGAAGGATGGAAGACAATTCCCTCTGAAATTAGCCCAGAAAACTTACTCCAGCCTTTAAATGTCAAATGGCACTTTCAGCTGTCTTGTGCCAAAATGTCTCCTGTGCTCACAATCCACACACTGTGCATGCTCTGCCAATGTCACTCTTGTTCCACCTCCACAGAGGTCAGATATCCCCACAAGCTCTTAGGATATATTAGCATCTGTTAGCTCTACGATACCAAAACTGGATACTACACTGCTTTCATACAAGCAAAGGGCTAAGCACAAGGCTCAGATAAATGAGATCAAGACTCTACTCCATGGGTCCCGTTCTGGAAGTTTTGCTGTTTCCAAGGAGCAACAGACTGGAAGGTAAAACAGATCAAGTTTGCCCCCCGCTACAGAGATCAGTCTTAATTTACTGAATTGCTGCAAGGAGCTTTTCAACTACAGCCAGTGCAGACAGCCACGCATTTCAGGAAGGGAAAAGTTGACAGGTATTGCATCCTCCCTAGACTATTCCCCAGAGGAAGAGCCATTCCTGTGAATTTAGGAAGCAGACCCAGGCAGTAGAGACTTCTTTTATCAGAGGCAGGCGACAGATGGATGCCAAGACATGAGACAGTGCAAGAGCCATTGTCCTACTGCACTGTATTATGCTAGTCCCTCCCACACCAGGAGCACAAGACAAGCAAGAGGGTGAAAAGGGCTGGAGAGGAGAAAGAAGGACAACAGGAGGGCTGGAAGTGAAAGGAGCTCATCTCAAAGACCCTGGGAACAAGGAAAACAACCATGGTGTGCATGGCAGGGAAACAACCCTGCAAAACAGAGAATGAACATGGAAAATACTTTCTTTGGCCTCTGAAAACACAAGGAAGACAGAGAGGGATGACCAATTGTGCTATTTCTTGGCATCAAATATGGGAAAAGCAAGAGGCCGTGAGTATCACACACAGGTAACCCAGGAAGCACAAGACCTTTGATGGAAGAGAGGCTGAGCAAAGACCAATGAAAACCTTTCATTACAGTTTCAATAACACAAAGATGTCGGGCGTTGGATTACAAGTGACATCGGGCTAAGGATGAAGGACAAAGTGAGGCCTGTCACAGAGAAAGTTTCCCTCGTCCTGGTGCAACACATGGACGAGGAGCAGAGCCCCAGACTCCCCTAATACAGCCCTATTCACAGCCTGCCACCTTCAGATTTTTTCCTATCTTCCTACTAAAGCAGAGCACAAGTCAGACGAGAGCTGATCCAGCAGGCTTCTACAGCTACCTCACCTCTACAAAAGCACCAAAACACCCTGCTATCACCACCCAATCTCCTTCACATTCCAGACCAAACATGCCCTTTAACAACCCTGGGCACCCATGTCTTGCTGCAGCACAGCTGATGGACACTGGCAGGGCTAAGAAGAGTCTGTCATAGTCAGCAGGCACAGATCAGCCTGGTCATGGCAAATTCCCTTCACTAAATCTTTTACATAAACACATGCTAGCAACACTACACTGATCAGTTTTACTAACCTGCACTGAAGGCAAATCAAAGCAAGATTTGCCTCAACCCTCACTCTATAAGCATCTTCACTGACAAACTGAATGAGTATTTAAGGTAGAAAACTGTTTCTTTTCCAAGGAAGGCTACAGGTGGTCATGACTTCATTCAGAACTGCACTAAGAAGATGGGTAAGAAATGCATTAATGTAAAATTGTTAATTGCAAGCAGACATTGAGCAGTTCTAGAACAAAGCCCACTTCAGGAAGCTTCTGGTATGACAGCAGAATCAGTGGTCATTCTCAGGTAACGGGCACAGTGAAGGAGATGGCCAGGACAGGTCATTGCAGCTTATGGGCTACAGAGCAAAGATGGAAACAGCTTCTACAGGTAAGAGATTCTGGTCTTGAACTGTAAGGAACGTTCACAGCCTGTTTGCACATGCCTGTCCCTCTTCCCCCACCCCTTTTTACACCAGCAGGGAATTCCTGCAGAAACATGCCCCATAACAGTCTCCCAAGCAGAACTGTGCCTGTCAAAACAAAACATAAGTCACCTTTCAGCAGCTGTGGGTATTTGGTATGAACTAGGTTGGTAAGATCTCCACCATCATCCAGAATCATGTTGAGGGGCTGCCCATCCTTGAAGTACAGGGTCTGCTCGATGCACCACAAGTATTCCTCATCTGTCTCCCCTTTCCAGGCAAACACTGCATGGGAATAAACACACACCATTAGCCAGTTTCTTACTCAGCATGTAGTGAAGCAGCCAAAGGAAGATTTCATCAGCAGCTCCCAGTAGCAGCTGACAGACAGATGATTATCTGTGCCTGCAGGCTAGCAAAGACATTTGCACTGAAAAACAGACCTCAGAATAATCACTGTTCCAGGCCACAAATATGGTCAAAATCTTGAGACTTCACTGCTCTCCTTATTCTTCCTGCATGTTAAAAAGGAGAAGACAAAGCAAACTAAAGCAGACTCATATCCACAACACCCCACTCATTAGAAACATCCACTGGACATACTGATACAGACAAATGAAAACGCAACTACAGCATTTTCTAGCACAGCAGAAAAGAGAGACCAGACTTCAGCATGACCTAAGCAGCAGAATGTAAACTCTTCAGCAACTCTGAGTTCAAATTCTAGTCTCTAGCCCAGCACTAAAATCCAAGCTGAGGTGTCTCATCTGCTGTAATTAGGGTGTATTTCTATGTCAGTACAGCCCCAACAACAGCCTGCCACCACTGGCACGTTGCATTCACCAGGATTTGTGTCTTTCCAGGCATCTGTACTGTCTTCATGCTATATTTAGGCCTCAGAGGTTTACTGTACTCAGTGCTATACTCAGCCACTCAAACATGTATTGGGGACATTATTTACACACCCCAACATTTGACTAAATTGTCATGTTTTCACTGTTTACGCAGAAAACCAAACTTGAGCCATGAAGAGCCAATTATGCAATCACCTGTTCTGATGAAAAGTGTGTCAGGATCTCATACTGAAGCCAAAGAACCAGCAATCCTCTGGGGTCTCATAAATTCAGTATGAAAAGTACAATATTAACAAAAAA
This sequence comes from Mystacornis crossleyi, assembly GCA_013400655.1. NCBI lineage: Eukaryota > Metazoa > Chordata > Aves > Passeriformes > Timaliidae > Mystacornis > Mystacornis crossleyi. The sequence goes on from VYZQ01020088.1 coordinate 53,115, forward strand.
GACCAAGTTCCAAAAATGAGGATACCAAGGACAAAAGTCAAACACTTTGACAAACACTCAACCTGTAAATGGCTCTTCCGTTGAGTTTTGGGTGTTGAAAGCAGTGAGGAAGACAACTCAACACCTAAAGAATCCCACATGGCCCTCTGACATCCCACACCAGAGGCAATGCCTGAAGCTGGTAGTGCCAAAGGAGCCGATGAAGGGATCGCTTTGCTACCTCAGAATGCGCCACAGCTGGGGAAAGACTTGTGGTAGTAGTTAACTGTAATAGAAATGAGAGACCTCTCCCAAAGCAAAGAACCAGGCTGCCAGAAATCAGACTTAGCATCTGCCAGCAGCTGGGCTCAGGCAATGTAGTTCCCAGCACTGAGGATTGCATTTCCTTAAGCCGAGTTACACAGCAGACAATTTCAGGTATTTATACTGATCCATGAGGAATTGCTGCTTATTGGAAGGTGACAGTAACGAGACTGCAGCATCCTGATACAGCACCTAAGGGATATCAGGCAGGAACACAGCTGGGCTAGTTCTAGCTGTATTTTGCAGTTTATTTCGCATTTTCCCTTTCTGTAAGATAAGAACAGAGAGGAATACA
>VYZQ01020091.1:0-10074 GCA_013400655.1 Mystacornis crossleyi
TTATAAACATCAAATGTAGCAAAAAGGGGAGGTGCAGGGATGTTTGCCAGGCTTGCAGCTGGGAACGTGCATCAGCTTTTATAATTACCATGGCATTTCCAGGGCATTTGGCCACGAAAGCTCTGGATTGAGTTGCCGAGGATCCCTCTCTGCCTCCCTGTGACTTCTTGCATCACAAAACTCGGGAGCAGCACTTGAAGTTTCAAAAGGAGCGTTTTTGTGAATGAGATAATCAGTGCTGACTGATCAGCCACGGTGCCTCCGTGTAATCCCTGCACCTCCGGAGCAGGGAACAAAGCCACGTCCAGATAATCCCTTTGGGCTTTGCCTTGAAGCTGTCCATGGCCTCTGTGGCAGGAGAACAGGGCAGGATTATCCTGTCACGAGCAGAAACACGTCTGTGTCCTTACAGCTGGGGCCTCGTTAGGCCAAATTCCAGGTAAGGAACTGCAGGAAGGAGGCATGTGATGAGCCACGTGGCACATCTGGCTGCCTGTGATGGTGGCACAGAGGTGACCCCGCTGACCAGCAACGGGAAAGCCCCTGAGCCCTGCAGATGGGACGATGTGGGTGGCACATCTCACCCTGGAGATCGCCCTCTCCTCCAGCACCTCAGGACAGACCTTACCCACAGCTTTCTCTCCTTCTGGGAGGTGAAATCCCTTCCCAGGCCACGGACGGTGCCAGGCTGCCACACTTTTTCCAGGGGAAAGGAAAGGTGGGGTCGCGGAGTAGCTGGTGCTCGGAGTACCTCAGGCAGGGAGAGGAGCTGCTCTGGGGTCTGGGCTGCTCCTGCACGTCACACACAGAGCCCCTGGATCAAACAAACAGCAAAATCCAGGAGAAATCCCAGAAACTCTTAAATCCGCTATTTCCTCGTTGCTGTGGAGGAAGAGTGTGCCCTAGGAGTCAATTTGCTGATAAGAACAGCCTCAGAGCTGCCTTGCTGAAACCAACAGGAGTGGTGAACATCCATCCTTGGGGTCTAAACTTGCTCTGCACCTCAGTGTAAAACACAGAAAGCTTCGTTCCCCTTTCCCCAAAATCCACTCCAGAAAAAAGCAGCCGTTCCTGTTGAATGTCTTTGGAGAGCCCTGCTCCTTCCAGACAGAGGAATCTCCCGTGCTGACACACATCCACACCCACTGATTCCTGCTCTGAGCATCTCCAAAGGGAGCCATCACTCTCTCCAAAGCACTCTGCTGCAGTCAGTGGTGATAGGCAATGTAATAATACCTTTTATTGGGTCAATACATCAGCTGGAAAGCAGCAGCCATCTCTTTCTGCAGGTGGTGGCCAAAGAGTGACCTGTGTGAGTGGGCAGGCTGGGCTGTTCCAGCTCTTGGTCTGGCCTGAAAGGCAGGAGGGGGTATTTTCCTCTTTTCCAACAGGTAGGAGGGGGTATTTTCCTCTTTTCCAACAGGTAGGAGGGGGTATTTTCCTCTTTTCCAACAGGTAGGAGGGGGTATTTTCCTCTCTCCCAACAGGCAGCAGGGTGTATTTACCTCTCTTCTTTTGTCTCTCAGTGCTTTATTGCATTTCCTGTTCTCTGGGCAGCCTCAATAAAGCATCTTTCTGAAGGGTTCTCCGCTGTGCAGTAAATATCCTCCTTCATCTGCCAGCTTAGATAGGGATCAATCAATCAGAGGAAGTCCCTGAGGATGCCAGGGTGCATCATTCAAGGTTAGGGACCAGACAGGCAGGTGACAGCAGAAGGATTGCAGTGCTTCTGCTAGGAATTAACCCCCCCACCCATCCCTCTGCTTGCCAAAGTAATATTTAAAAAAAAAAAAAGGTGATGGAGAATCCTCCAAAGATGGGAAAGTTTCGTGGCACATCCTCAGCAAGGTTTCCTTAAACAGCCTGGAGGGAAATGGGCATCCCTGGAATCATCCATCTGGGTGGTTACGGCAGGATGCCTTGGGCTCTCCTGCCAGGGGACATCCAGATCCAGCTATGGATTGAGGGGCATCACACATGCAAGGACTGGGGAACCTTCCCGTGGCGAGCTGGGTCAGGACCAGGGTGGAATAATCTCCGTGGACAAGGGTTGATGGTGGCTTTGTGCTGCCAACACAACATGAAATGCCTTTTCCAGCTGGCAAATCCGGGCTGGCTCCAGCTTGGCGGGTGCAGGAGCTGCCTGGGGTGAACCCAGCCTGGCTCTGCTCGCTGTCAGAGCAGGTGACAAGGAATCTGTCCCCGTGGGAAGAGTTTCCCAACAAAGGCTTGACAACAAGGTTTTCCTGCTGCCTGTGCTTCCCAGCTTTGCGAGCATCTCTGGGATTAACCCTTTGGTGCCTTCCAAAATGCAAAGAGAACTCCAAGGGAAGAATTTATTGCTCCATTATTAACATGTTAAAATGTCAATATTGGCCTTGTGTGGCAGAGTGTGGAAGCTCTTCCTGTGAGGAAGCTGCGCCCCTAAGCAACAATGACCTTTTAATTGGTCCATTATAAGGTCGGAGCTTGGCCATCACGCTGGGAGAGTTCCCTAAGCAGTTAATCCACTTAGCAGAGCCCGGATCTTTGGAGAGGGTGTAAGTGGTGTGGTTGTTGTCTGAGCTGCATTTGAGAGTCATTAAAGGGTTGCTTTGTGCAGGAAGAGTCTCGTTTTAACAGCATCAGCTCCCGGCTCCAGCAGGAATTACCCTTCACTGAGGCTGCAGCTATAGATTTCAGCTTATAGTTTCTGTGGATAATAAATGACAGCTCTCAGACATCCTAGAAAAGGGCTTCCAACTGGAGTGGGGAGCAGACAATCCATCCAGGCTCGGGAGTGAATTAAACTCCAGCTCTCTGCAGACAGCTCCTCTGCAGCTGGACAGGGGATGAGAGGCTGGGTCACGTTTGCAGGATGAGCTTCCTCAATTCCTCATTTGCTAATTTGGGATCTGCAAAAGGTTTATCCTAAGATGGAAGGTGTCACTGTTCAGTTACAGAAACCCCTGACCAGACAGCACCAGCCAAATTCTGTCCTCTGACAAGCTTACAGGATGAGACAACGACTGAATCAGAAGGATTTGGGGTTAGAGTGGGGGAGGCTGCAGGAATGACAGGAAGGCAAGATCCTGTCCTGCACAGTGGGGATGGTTATCAGAGGATAGGAATGGCCATTCATTAATTCATGAGTGTTTTAAGGCCCCTCAGTGGTTAAAAACACAAAAAGATGCTACAGAGAGAGCGCCTGAGCGAAACCTCAAAGCCACAGAGCGGGTTTGGCTTCCTTCCCCTGTCAGCTCTCTGTGCCTGTCACTCTGGTGGATCTACGGTGGGATGCTGCCTCCTTCACCTTCCAAAGATGATTATCCCAGCTGCAGGGACCCCTCTAAACCCTTCCCTGGCCAGAGGGACAGCCCTGTACATCTCCTCCAAGACAAACGGCCCCAGTTACTGAGAAAAGAGAAGGTGGGTGGAAGTTCTGGCCCAGCAAGAGCAGTTCGACCACAAGGCTGCAACATGACAGATTCCTCTCCTGAAAATGGTGGAAATCATGGTGGGATCACCTCCAGGGAGGAAAGCTCAGGCTGTGGAGGTGCACGGCCACACTGCTCAGGTAGGGCAAGATGACACCAAGAGTCAGGGTCAGAAGGGGGACCTGAGCCCCCCGTGGCTTCTCCTGGTGACCACAGCACTGGGATGAGCTGCCCCACAGACAGAGCTGCACCTTGCCCAGTGTCCACCTGCTCATCCCTTCACACTCCTCTCTCTCCAAGTTTCTTTTCCCAGATAATCGTTGCTCTGCCTCGGCCTGCCACCCCCAGACCCATCTGTGTCTGGGCCAGCTTTGACTCTCAGCCTCAGCCCAGATCAGAGCCTTGCAGACAGAAGCATCTTTGTGCCCAAGCCCTGACCTTTGGCTCGGCTCCTGATCCCAGCAGACTGGATGTGTCCAGCTGTTTGTCTTGCTGGGAAGAAGGACAGGAGAGGGAGCTGAACGGAGCAGGGCTCTATTCTTGGCTCCATGTCAGACTTCCTCCCTGACCCTTGGCAGAATGACCTCCTCTATCTATTCCCTGGGGGTCATTCTCTGCTGCAGTGGAAGTCCACTGGAAGTGCTCCTAGCAGGGGGGGATCAAATGGTGGAGGAGAAATTTGGCTGGACAAGTGTTGCACTTGAGACTGAACCCCAATTTTGGACACTCCAGAATCTCAGATGACCCAGGACTGCAAGGAAACAAGAGAAACTGTGCAGATTTATTGCCACATCCTCTTCATCTCCCAGACCTATTCCACCATCACATCCCAGCCCTCCCCAGCACAGCTTCCTCCTCCTCTGGGCAGGATAAATCCAGAGCCCACATCTGCCCGTTCCTCCTCATCTCTGGGGACGTTGGTCTTAGTGATGCCCCTCTATTGCTCCTACACACCTCAGACCTGGAAAAGAGCCAAAATTTTGGCATTCCTCAAGTGTCAGACTCAGCTTCTGGGTCCATAGGCCACGTTCTCGGAGAGTTTGGGTCCTACACCCAAAAACTTGTTGTGGGCAAAACCAGATCCCACCAAATTGAGGAAAACAATGAGTTTAGTCAGTGGGCATGTGATGCTCACCATGCCCAAGTCCTTGCGGGTCCCCCAGTCAAAGAGCAGAAATGTAGGTGGGTCATCACCATCCTCAGGAGGTCCTCCAAGGATAGGAGGGATCTGGGAACAGGTTTCCCAGAGAAGTTGTGGAGTCTCCTTCCCCGGAGATATTCAGAAGTTGTCTGGACACAATCCCGAGTAGCTGCTGGAGCAGGGAGGGGTTGGACTGGGTGACCTCCAGTGGTGCCTTCCAACCTTCCCCTTTCTGTGATTCTGGGATATCCATCCAAATCCCAATTAAAAAAAAAAAAAAAAAAAAAAAAAAAAAAAAAAAAAANAACACCAAAAAAAAAAAACCAAACAAAAACACGGGACAAGGTAATATCATCTCCAACATCCAGGCTTCGGTCAGACAACCCCAGGCAAGCCATGGATCCTGTCGGTCTCTCCTAGCACTACAAAGACCCTCTTGGGCATTGCCATGAGGGCAGGAAGACCCAGCAGAGCACGTCAATGTTCTTATTGCCTTCCATCCTCGAGAGATTGGCTCCACCATCATTTCCGTGTCCGTTTTTCTGTTTTGTTGATCACCCACGACTGCATTTCAGGTGCTCCATGGCAGGAAAAACAAGGGAGGACAAAGCTCAGCATTGCGGGGGGATGCGCTGAGCTCCACCCTCAAGCCCACAAAGGTCAACCCCCAAAATTCTTAGAGCTCATTTAAAGTCCAGATACAAGATTAATTGGACTGACAAAGGACTAATTGGTTTCAGGACTAATTAAGTACATATACTTGTCTTTGCTTAATCAGTGAAATTTCCAGTGGCATTAAAATGTCCAAGAATACAAATCCCAGGAGATTTAAAGCAAATAGTTAAAATCAACTTAGATCCAATTATCATATAAATCACTAATGACCTGGGTAAATTGGAAGCTCTTTGGCTCAGCCTCTAGGGAAGAATAAACCTGAAAAAAATGAACATGGTACCTGGATTAATGCACAGGCTCGGGGGAATTCATGGCAAATATTCCAGGAGGACTTTTTCACTGAGATTGTTATTCATTGCAAAATGCCAATATTTCTAAACAAACACTTTCTACAGGAAGGTTTGGGCGAAACTTTCAGCAGGAACTTTGTGTTCAGCATCCAAAGCTAAAATCACTCAAGAATTGCCATCTACCCATTGCTGGGCATATTCCTGATGGATAATTTTCCTGGAGGGTAAGTAGTAATTTCCATGCTGTCTACCCACATTCTGCTTTTTTGTCATGGTCACCATCTGATATCCCATTAAAAAAAAAAAAAAAAAAAAAAAAAGGTGATTAAAGACTTTGGGTTATTATTTTGGATTATTTTTTCATGCACACTCATTTTTAGATGCAGGTACAGAAGATCCAATCACCACTAACCACCTAAGCTTGACCTGTTTATTTTTGTTTATTCCAACCTTATTCTCCATTTGTGGGAAACTGAAGCTTGGAAGAAGTGGTACGTGAAGGAAAAAAAGAATAAAAAAGATTAAATATGTGAATAATCTATGAAATACAGTTTTTATACATCCACTGATTGTATAAAAGCCCAAACCCCAGGGTTTGCCAAATTTCTATGCACGTTAGGAAGTGCTGCCAATAACTGACATTCAAATCCTGCCCCTCCTGACTCCAGACATCAGCCGGGAATTGCTCCCAATCAGAAAACCCTCCCATCCCTGAAAGTTGTTTTACCGGTGATTTCTTAATGCCCCACCAAAGAGTCAATCTGAATGCAGAGAGGCACAAATGGGACAAAGAATTAACAGCAAACATCTCACTCTCGATGGGATAAAGATTAAAGAAATGTCCTCGGACCTCGGGTGCTGTTCTGCACAAAGAACAACGCTCAGGTGCACCAACCATCCCAAAAACACCTGAAATTAAAGCTGTGGTCCCTCCACCCTGAGGAGCCTCTGCAGAGCTGTGTTTGGACACGATTTTGTCCTTGCCCTTTCATTCCAAGCTCCTGCTCTGGAATCAGAGCGGATTTTGTCGCGCCCATGGAACAGTGGTGAGAGGCGCATTAAAGAGGACGGACAGCGGGACTGCTGTGGGCTGCAAGAGGGGTCTGCTGTGGCAGAAAACCCTCCCAAAAGTCACATCAGCTCGCCCAGGGAACCTGGCTTTTAAAGGATGGACTCCACTGAAGCCACGCCGGGCGATTTCTGGTTGACCAAAGCACCCTGGTGAGACCCAGCTGAAAGAGATGAAAGCCAACCACGCCCTGCTCCCTGTCTGCCCTCTCCATCCTCGCCCTTCCCACTCCATTGTGTTATTTTTGCTTTGCTATGTGCCCGTGAACTCTCTGTGAGCTTCAAAATCTCAGGTACCCAGGCAAGGAACGAATTATTTTTGTCATTTCCTGGCACGGAGCACTCCAGTGCTTGAGGTGCACGTGGGTACTTTTTGTTTGCTTTTAAAGGGAAAAAAAGGCTTCGTAAAGAGGCAAAGTAGAAAATAGAAATCCAAATTCCTCCTCGCTCAGCTTCTTGCTCCTCAGGGATCTCCAAAAACTCTCAAAGATGGTCCAAGCTCAGCAGCTCATCGCTGTTCCTTTTCTCCTGTTTCATTAGGGGGATTATTAGGGCTCAGAGGATAGAACAGCTCACAAAAATTTAGGCCTGTGGGTAAAGAAAACTCTGATGGAGCCACTCTCAACCCCTTGCTGCTGAAAGTTCCTGGCAGCACGGAAGTGTCCCAGGTGCAGGGATGCAGCAGATTTGGGATGGATTTACAGGTGGCAGAGAAGGAGGAGGAGGAGGAGAGGCTGAGGTGCGGGGCAGTGGTGGAAATAAGCTGGCTGCTGCTCTGGTTTGCTGCTTTTCCCATCCCACCTGGGTTAAAGGAAATTCAGGGAAAATTTTAGGATGTCAGGTCCCCACAAAGGCAAATCAAGGCCTGGTCCAAGACGTGAGAGGTGATGAAGTGGGGCTGGAAAGATGGAAGTTCAAGGGTTGTTATGAAGGGAGCTCCCTCCAGTTGGTGAGAGGATAAATGTGGTCCCTGAATTGAAGATCTGATCCTACAGCTCCCGTCAGGATCCCACACATCTGGGGACAGACCCAACCAGGTCATCACTGAGGGCTCAGTGGGGCAACACCCCCAAGGGAAGTGTGGGATCTGAGCACCAACCCCTCAATCTGCAGGGCCCTCCTGGACCAGCCTGGGGCTGATGGAGCTTCCAAAGGCTGGGAAAAACCCCACCAGGGCTGCAAAGCCAGGCCTGAAAGGATAATTCCCACCTGGTCCTGGGGTGAGGTGTGACCCTGACACATGAGCTGGACTGCCCTGATGTTACCTCAGAGGAGCTCCATGCTTTTTACTCACTTCCTGCGTTTTATTCCATGCCATCCCTGTGTTACAAAAGTATTCAACCTCATTTTATATTCATTTATGGCCTCACTTTACAGCTCTCTGCCCAACTCCACAGGCAGGCACCGTGTGCTGAGCTCGCCCACCCAGATATTCCTCACACTGGACAGTCTCAAGCTGGGCAAAGCCAGTCCACGGCCACTCAGTTCGGCCCCGGGTCTGAATTTCAGAGCTAAAAATATCTTTACATCTCTGCAAGCACCGAGTCGGCTGCACTCAGGCAGGGAGGGATATCCAAGTGGAAAACCACATCCTGCCTCACGTGGCAAGTCACATTTGGCCTGCAGAAGTGGCTTTTCTCTGGGGAGTCAAGTCTTCATCTGTAGTCAGTTCATGAGATAAAAATAGGTCAGATCTTGGTCCCCCTTAGGGCTCTGGGTTGTGTTTTGTGGTTTTTTTTTTCCTCTTAGTGCTGGAAAAACCCTCCCTGATATCCCAGGGAGCTGAATCTGGGATTTCCCTGCACGTCCTGCAGGATCAGCAACCACCTGCACACCCACCTGTGGCTGCCAGCCTGGCTGTCCCCAGAACTGGGTATTTGGGGTGGAAAGGCTGGAATTTGCTCTGCTGGCTCCAATTCATCTGGAATTTCCAGGGGAGCACCCACAGCCAGGGCAGCTCAGCACCCACTGGAGCGTCCCCGCAGTCAATGGGATGCAGAAATTCCCGGTCTCTGTGGGCTGTAAACATTGGCAAACAGGGATTTGACTGTTGCTAAGCTACGTGGAGCTGATGGGCGAGCACAGGGAAGCCCAGACCCCAAATCCATGGGGTGAGGAAAGGGGGTGTCTGTGCACAGGAGATGCCATTCCCCGCACAGCCAAGGCTGCAAACGCGGCTGCTGGGATAAAATCCAGGGATAGCCCAGGGCTGGGTGGCATGGAAAGCACACAAGGATGCTTGAAGATGTGTCTTCTAAGCTCATGGAGGCTTTAAGGAGCTTAGCCCCTCGCTGTAAAAATAAAATCAAATGCTGTTATGTAACTCCCAACCCCTTCAAAGCTTCCAGTGCATTCCTTGAAAGGAAAAAAAAAGGGGGGGGGGGGAGATTTTAATCTGGAAAACCCCTCAACCATCAAAGGAGTCCAAAAAACTCCTAACGAACAACAGCACTTCAAGCAAAGCAAATAAAACCCACACCCTGGCCAGGGGGAAGTTTCAGTACAGCCGAACTGGGACCCTTCACCTCCCTGGGGTGTCCCCAAAGGTCGAAGTCCCCCAGTGTCAGGGCAGACCCTTGGGGGTTTTGCCTGCAAGTTTTTTACTGTGGAAGCTTTTCCTTGGCTTTTCCATTTCCCACCACTGCTGTTTAATGAATAAAGCCTAATCCATACCCCTAATAAAACTCCCCAGGTGGGAGGAGGGAAAGAGGCGCCTCAAAATCATCATTGCAGTGGGAGGATTGATTCTCCCTGCAGTGACTCAGCACCCCAGGTCACACATCTGACTTCTTGTTCAGCTCTGACTGGTTATGGCCCTGCCAGCGTGGACAGATGTCCCTCAGTGTCACATCGCCCACCCAAGGCAGAGAGCTCAGGATGTTCCAGCTGCAGCCTGAGAAGGTCTTCCACCATCCCAGCACCCCGGGGAATTGATTTTCCCGGGAACTGGTGGTGTTAATGCTGCATAAATCCACACCATCTCTTGGCAGGTGTTTTTAAGAGCGGGGTTTGGGCTGGCTGGTGACCAAGGAAGGGATGTCACAGCCCGGCTGGGGCAGGTTTATCTTAGTGCCTCCTAGCAGGGGGGGTTTTGGGGGTGTTTCTCCATGGAGAAACTTTTCATGTGTCCGGGGTTTCACAGCAAATGTTTTCTGTCTCCAGAGCAACACAGCTCCGTGAGCAGGGCGAGCCTGAGCTCTCCTCACTGGGGGAAGGAGGAGCAGCTTCCCTGGATAATTCAGTTCCTGGCTCTTCTGCCATGGCCACCAGCACTGGGACCAGTGGGTGCCTCCGTACAAACCCCTCCGGGCTGGTCCCAGGGTGATCCTCTGGGTCTTTTCCAACCCAAACAATTCCATGATTCTGTGATCATCAGGCTGAGGTGGGGCTAAGCCTCCTGCTCCTGCCAGGCTGCTCTGGGACAGGAAAAACCCAGCACCTAGTGGGCCCCAAGTGCTCCAGGTTCCCCCTGTGCAGCTTTTTT
>VYZQ01020094.1:0-10609 GCA_013400655.1 Mystacornis crossleyi
CAAACCAGTCCATGATCCCATGTTTACTGCTTTGTTTTTTGAGACCCTTCCACATCCACCTAGAACAATCGATTACAGCTCAGGTAATGTAACTCTGATTTTCTTGTGAGCAAAACTCTTCTGTAGCAATTTCCTGTTTTAATGAAAAAGTTTTCATCAGTTAGATATTTTCAGTTTTCCAGACTAACCTTCTCAAGTAAACAGTTTCTGGGCTCTCCTAGGTGAAATGTTTTGTGCAAACACGCTAATCTCTGTCAAGCAAGTTCTGGTAGAGAGAAGGATAACCAGCAATTTTGTAGCACCCATTTTCCTGATAGTTAGCAACATGATTTCTCATTAAAAGAAGAAATTTTGTTTTTCTTTAGTCCTTTAATCCTGGGCAGCAGTAGATCTTGGAGTTTGAGCAGCAGTGTTTGTTTTTATATGTGTATACAGGATATTTTCCTACGGGATAAAGAACATAATTTCTGATAAATACTGGGAAAAAAAAGGCACTGCAGAAGTAGAACTCATCCCTTCCTGGGGAAAGCAGCCCTCACTGGTGATGGGTTCCAGGCATGTTTCTGTTCAACCTCCTAAAGAACATGAAGTATCTGTGCCTGGAATAATTTTTTTTCTTTTTTTAACACAGCAATTCCTGCCTCTTTATTAAAGCCCGGATCCTGGTACAGCTCTTCCAGACCTTTTAAAATGACCCTTTTCAACCCATTTGACTAGAGGTCATAACTCATGTACTTGTAATTACAGAGCCAAGGTAAGGTCAGAGGGAAAGTCCGACGTGGCTGCCTGCAAAAAAGGCTCTTTGATTCAAGGTGAAGACCAGCTTTGCTCTACAAACCATCCAGTACTGAAAAAAAGAATGTCTCTGAGAGCAAAGACATATGATAAAATGTGCCTTTTACCCCTCAAGAACTCACGTGTCTTCAGCCAGGAAAACACACTCAGAATTTTAATTTCTCTGGCTGTACCTGTGCTGCTGCCAGTAGCATGTGCTGGGAGTCCAGCATCAGCAGGATTAAACACATCCCACAGGAGCAGAGCTCCAAAACAGGGATTGCAAATCTTGCTGTACCAAAACATGAGGAATTGCCAGCAAAAGAGATTTTGTCCCTAGCGCAATGTCAGCAGTGCAAACAGTGAGGCCGGAGACTGGACCCTGAGAGGTTTTTGTGGTTCCAGAAGATGAATTGAGTGGGACGGGAAATGAAGCATCAGAACTTAAATTATTTTCACTCACCTGCTCTTAGGCCAAGGCTGAGCCCAACCATCACACCACATCTGAAGGGAAGGTCTCTGAATGCTCTGAGCAGCTGAGGTATCCCAGGAAAAGCCACTCTGCCAGGCAGAAATCTGTTACAAAATTGGAATATTTCTCAGAATGTAGATAGGATGACGGGTCACCTTTTCCATGTGTAAGCAGAGAGAAGAAACAGTGGGAGACTGGATATGAGCCCAGTGGGGGATGCTCACCTTTCACAGAAGCTTTGGCTATTCTTCTGAGAATCTTTCTGTTCTGTCCCACTCCTAAAAAGGGTAACCTCAGCTAAATTAACTCTTCTTTGAAAGCTGGGTCAAAGCTTCCTTTCCACTGGCTGTAAGCTCTGCCGTCTCTCAAACCCTGAGGAATATTTACAAAAATAGATCAAATTCAGCAGCTTTGACCAATCAAGTTTATCAATGTGCATATCTGTCATAGAGCAGATTGCAGTAACAGAGGACAGCGTGTCCAAACCAAGGCACTACAGATTTATTTTACCAAAAGCCACTAGATGGGGATGCAAGGACACTTTTCTGCTCTCTGCTACGCTTTGATCCCATCACGTTAAGCTCGAGCTGGCCTTTCCCACTCACGGGGCTGCTGTTGTCTTTGCTTTTTCTCTTTAGGAGCTGACAGAGGTCGTTTGGAAACTTATCGCTCGCTGAGTTCTCATCCTGCAGGGATCAGGCCTTAGGCAGCAGTTATGGTGCAATTGCCTCTTGCCGAATATTGTTCTCTGCACCAGGACTCAGCAGAGGGAAGAGTGGAGGGTTTGCCTTTCAGTTTGTGGATTAGTCTTCTTTTATAGACTGTGGAAAGAAAAAGTACTTCAGCTTGAACACCGGGGGGAAATGGTATTCAGCAAATTGGTAATCTCTGAAAATGTCCCTACCTTGGAGCAGTTACTGTGGGAAAAAGTCAGATTTCCTCAGGCTCAGTAGTCAAATCTCTGGGTAATTTTTTTTGTTTGTTTGTTTTCGTTTGTTTCTCCTCCTTTGAAATCCACAGTTCTCCTACGAATAGGAGAGATAAAATCAGGAGAATTGGTTCTGCAGAGGCATAGGCAGGATCAGCCCTGCTCTCGAGGGCAGGAGCACTCTGCAGAGGTGCCCCAGGAGCACATTTAGGCTGCAGGAGTCCGTGCAATGCATCAGAAATGCTACGGGAGCGAGGAGGGCTCCAGTCCTACAGTAATTGTCAGCTCTGACCTCCAGTAACCCTGGCCTTCTGCAGTGAGCACCCACCCTCACTATTTTATCTCAAGTGTCAGGATATTTGGTGCTTATATTAATTCCCAGATTCTGAAGTCAGGTGAAATGCGAAAAAAACCCTCTTCTAGCAAATATTTAACAGCAAAATTCCAGCTTCAGGAGTACGTTAAGGTACCCAAAATGCACTCCAGGCTTCAATATACAGAAAATGCTTTGAAAGAAATCCAAAAATTGATTAATTTCAGAGCAATTTCATGACTGCTTTCAGTGGTTATCAGGGATGGAGAGTGGGTGTCAGGGTGTCTGTGGGAGTCTGAGAAAAAAGGCTCTGGTAAATACCCTGAAAGCAAATTAATCTTATAATGATCAATGTAGAAAAGTGAGAGAACAATTCAAATATTAGCCATTCAAATATTATCAAAATAAATGTCTTTTCTGCTCCATATGCTTGAGACATGGAGCTAACGCTGCCAGTTCATGGCAGTCCATGTTTTAAGGGAGAACAGAGGTACTGAGGACTGTTTGGTGTTTTCAACTGCATCTCCACTAATTGCTAAAAACTGATTGTTCTACTTCATTAAGCATGAACAGAAGGGCAGTTACTTTTCCTGCACGAGAGGGTGGAGAGGTTGCAGGGCGAGGGCTGAAGGAGCTCTGGGATGGCAGCAGGGGCCATGTCCCTGTACTCTCTCCCTGGGGACACCACAGGCCTGGATCCACCATCCCTGCCAGGGCATTCCCAGTGGCTTCAGCAGGCACTGCAGATTCCAGCTATTCCTCTTCTGTGTTTTTTCCTCACTGCTTAGCAGTCCCCTCATGGTGACAACAAAATGTCTGTTTTCCAGCAACCCATTTGAGCTTTATGGATTAGCCATGGAAGGCACTTGCAGCCCTCCATAAAGCACGCTGACACACTCTCTGGTGTATTCCCAGCTCGACTGAAAAATTGATCAAAGCTGATAGAGTTACAGGGCCCTGTGTCCCTCTACAATCTGCTGTTGTGCTGCTCGGCCCTTACAGAGCCAGCAAAGCCAAACCCTGGGAAAACCCCTTCTGAAAAATGCACCTCCGCCCTGCCCTCGGGTTTGCACCCTGGCAAGGGCCACGTGCCTCAAGTGGGTGCTCTGCAGGATGTGTTCCACCTCCTCCCCCAATTGCTGCTGGAACCAAGCTCCCCCCAGCATTATGGGTATCCCCAAAATTCAGCAGGGAGTGCCAGCACGGTCCTGTGCTGCCACAGAGCACTGAGACCATCTGGAGCGTGCCCAGGGCTGGCACATTCTGCCCACAGTGTGGGCATGGCCTCGTGTGCCTCCTGCATCCCCTGTCCCACCTGCTCCAGCAGCAGCTCTTAGGAGACTGCATAAATTACAGGAATCTTTAGCAAACTCAATTAATGTGGGCGTGGGTCTGCTGGAGAAGATGGGATGCCACGCCTGTTTCTACTGCAAGACTTCATCAAAGTCTTTTTCCTTTTCCTCCCTGTCTCCCAACAGCTCTTGTTTTGCTCACTGAGAATATCAGTCCCTTGGAGCAAAGTCTGTGCCTCATTTCATCCCGAAATCTCCTCATCTTTGGGAGTGCAGCCGGGTGTCGGGTGTGTTGTCTCTCCCCAAGCATCCTTTAGTGTGCCAGTCCTACAGAAACACTTCCTCCTTCTGCTTATTAATTACAGTTTGATTTCTGCTGGAATGCCAAATGAACACTGAGTAGCAAATCCAATTCCTGATTCAAAGAGCTTCCAAATGAGGGGTCAGGTGGGATAGAAAGGATGTTAAGATAACTGACGTGGGATCAGAAGTGGATAAGATAACGGAGCAGATAAGGCACTTGCCTCTAGTCTGAAATGTGCAACCAGAGCCAAAATGCTCTTCCCCATGCTGTAAATGATCCCCACTGTGGTTCACTGCCAAATTCAGTTCAATAAAACTGATCAATAAACATGCACAGATGAATGCCAGAACAGCAGACGTGGGGCAAGGAGCACAAGGCTCTGTGCTGCCTTCGAGTCACACGCAGCCAACAGCAAAGAGACAGCGAGGGACATGTTTGGCTTTTCAGTTCTTTGGAGTCATAGTATCACTGAATTGTTTCGGTTGAAAAAACCCTTTGAGATCATCGAGTCCAAGTGCTAACCCAGCGCTGCCAAGCTCACCATTAAACCGTGTCCCCAGGCACCACGTCTGCACATCTTTTAAATTCCTCCAGGGATGGTGACTTACAGCCTCCAACAGCTTTATTTAAATATGGCTTTTAAATTATGTCAAAATATTATCATATGGTTCTATCAGAAAAAAAAATGCAGAAATGAATAGTTTCAGCATAGGGAGCAAAGAGGCAATTTTTAAACTGTCTATGTTCATATGGATAGATACACAAGATATTCAAGGAAAAAAATGGGGTTATTTTACTGCAAGCATCAAGCACAGGCAACCTCCCATCACCTTGCAAAGTGCTGGATGCTGCCCAGTTTCTAAGCTGTGTGCTGTTGTAACACACCTCAGCAGTGTATTTGTGTTTACCTGAATATTGACAAAAATAGAAGGATCTTCTCAGTGCTGTTTGCACCCCTGCCATTCCCTGACCAGTTTCTGATGGGCTTCTCCCTGTGTGCTGCAATCTACATGGATCCAGCAGGGGTGGACACCACATCCGTGGCACAGAGCAGAGCCATCTCTGCTTCTCCCTGTCGCTGCCGTGGGGTGACCTTGGCAATAGAGGGGTGCAGGATCAGCCCCGGCAGCCCTTGGAGGCAGCTCCAGCTGCCTGCACAGGTAGAAGCGGGCAGCAAGAACCCCGGACAGCAGTATCTTTTCAGACAAGGATGTTATTTATGTCATTAGTACAGCAACTGTAAATTTTATTGCACAGAGTCCTTCATGGCCACCGAGGTGATGACAGGTCCTGCTGGCCCCAGCTCCCCCATCTATCCTTGCTCTCTCAGGTGGCTACAGAATCTCATTTCCTTCCCCCCAGCCAGATTTTAACCACTTATCCATGAAAGGGTCCGATTGTAGGGGTGACCCACAGCTCCAGGCAGGTGTGAGGAGCTCAAAGGACCAGCACCAAGCATTTCATTAACCTCAATGTGTCAAGACCACAACTGCTTCAAAAATCCCAAGAAACAAAAGCAAATGAAGCACCTCTGGTGAAAGCTGGACCTCTCTGAACTGAGCCACATTCAGTGGCTCCTGCCGTCAGGCCCGTGCTTGCCCAGCCCCTGCGGTCCATGTTGCAGATCTGGTGTTTGACCTCCTGGAGTGGTCATTTCCCTCGCAGTGAATGTCCCAGATTGCTTGTACTCACATATTCCCTAGGGTGTGTATCCTAAACAACATTTCTGGGGCTCCTGGAGGTACCTCCTGCAGCTTTTGTGCTTTTCTAATAGTGCTGAGGGGAGTGGCACGGTCAGCTCTGACACATTCCCATCTGCAGGATTTAGTGGGATTCAGAGCTGTTAGCAAACCTAACCCAGACCTAAGGTTTCCATCTCTTTTCCTTCCCCTCCTTACATGGTACTTATGTGAGACAGCTCTCCTAAAGCAACAAAGATACTTTTGATCGTGATTGCTAGCATCAGCTACAGGGAGAAAATTAGAATTCAGGATTTGTTACCAACACTTCAATTATTCAGTGTTATCAAATTGTCACCAGGCCTTTAATTATTTTTCAGTTTATATCTAGTTTCCCACACTATGATTGCTTTAGCAATGTTAAGGTAGATCTGCAACTGTAATAGGAAATGTCCAAGTCCTTTATAATGCTGGGAACTGGAAATGACAACGTTAATAAAATTCACACATCTCCTGTGCCACATCAATATAGTGTTGATCTGCAGTTGACATGAGATTTAATTATGCTCTTTTGGTACCAATAAACACTTAATAATATATCCAAAGTGAGCAAACAGGATGTAACACTGACTGTGATTCTGCATCTATTTAAAGGCTGGGCATGAGACCATAAAATCTCACTTTTAAAGCCTTTCAGTATTTGACTTTGCTTTTTGGACACTGGGAACATCATTCTGTACAAGGTATGTGCACCCAAGCCATGGGTGTGTACAACCAGGACAGGGGTTGCATTACAGGGATTCACAGAGGATTCAGCAGTGATTAACACCAATTATGCAGATAGTTATCAATGCGTGCAGACATCATTTGTTTTAACACACCAGGCAATTTTGACTCATCAAAACATTATGCAAAGAAGGAAGCTGATTATAGTGATAGATCCGGTGCACAGCCTCTCACAGAACTCACCAGAGTCAGCAAGGAGGCAGTTTGCCAAGTTTCTCACCCAGTCCAGGGCATGAAAACTGTGGGATTATTACACCTGCTGTGGAGGCCCTAAGGAGCTCTTCCTGCTGCTGCGAATCAGTAACACTGGATTTCTGAGGGAAGATACAAAACAGCCATTTTCTCCTCTTTTTCCCAAAAAGGCTGTTAGCAGTCAGGGCCCACTTTGTCTCTGATGTGCAGGTGATGTTTGAGGATGCAGCAGGGGAGCTGTGTTCATTCAGGCATCTCCTCAGACCAGTAGCCAAACCTCCCTTAGCGCCCATCCCCAGCTGTCCTTCCCCAGGCCCAGGGCTCCCAGAAAAGTGGACAAAACCTGTGAATTGCTGTACACAACCCTGGTCCATAAACCTGACAAAATGCAAAATTAGGAGCTTGTGCCCAACCCTGCCCTGTTTTACACCGTGTTTGAGCATCCTGAAGCTAAAACACACTGAGAAAAGCCTTGAGTAGGCCAGCATGTCCAGAATGGTGTCTCCCAGTCGCCACCACGGTTTTCTCTTTCAGCTGGTGTTTAGATGTGTGTGAGGCTTACAGGTGCCTGTCCACCATGTGCCCACTGCTGCTCAAAGGCTCCATTTGCCATGACTTGCTTTCTAATGACACTTCCTGCCCAGAACTAATTAGCAGATGTAGGAAGTCACCTTTCTAACCAGCACCTCCATTCCCAGCCTCCAGCACCTTCTGCAAATAGATTTTACATATTTGAGGTTTAAATCCGTGTTGGATCATTAGTGCGGATCTCCCCGACGTGGGGAAGCCAGCGTTGTGAACACGGTGCCAAATGCTCAAGACCATTGCATATTTTCTACTGCTCCTCCCTCCACTAACCGAGTTCATGCCACACTCAGCTGGGAGGACGCTTGCATCCCCAAAAGCACCAGGATGCTCTGAAGATATATCAGTCTGGCATCTTGACTCACAACTGGCTCCTCCCCCCCAAAAAATACCTGCACTGCACAGATGTGGATGATTAGCACCTGAACCAGAACTAACTCCTCAGAAAATTGTATTTATTGCAGGACAAATTGAGTCTGCTCTGGCAGAAGCCAGAATAATTGCTCAGGGGAGCATGGGGCTTATCCAGCAGTTAATTCATTATTTGTACCTGCCCAGAGCCAGGATGGAAACAGCAGGAAAGGCAGCAGCAAACAAGGTACAAACTCCAGTACCTCAAAACCAATTTGTTCAGTTAAAGGCTTATTGCCATCACGGCAAGGGGGCAAAACACCTTCACAAGCCCTCACTGGTGGCAAAATAAAGGAGGGACCAGCTTTACTGCTGTCCTATAGTTCTGCGGTAGGCTGTACAAACTTGGATGCAATTAATGTTGTGGTTTGGGCTTTGCCATATTTTCGTATGCACTGAAAAGTCAGAGTTAAGAGAGGAAATGCTTTTTAAGTGGGGGCAGATCCCACCCACATGATAATGCCAGGATAAGGCAGCCAGCACCCGCCAGCAGCAGCTGTGGCTGGTCTTGCCATGTGTCAGGACTGGTGCTTTAGGAAGAAATAAAAGGTTGGAACAGTGTTGAAACCCACCAGCACTACAAGTGGTGCAGACACAGCCCTGCCATCGTTCCGCTGGTGCTGATCACAGCAGGGCTGACTTCCCTGCCTGCTCCTGAGGACACCACTTTTTGTTGCCCTCAGTACAGCTCCTCGAGGGACTGGGGCTCCTCCACAGCTGCTTGGGGTGACCCCACAGTGGTCTGTGCCCACTGGCTGCTTTGTGATCACCTCTGTGCTTGTGAGCCCCGGGAGGCTGCACTCACGCACCTCATCCCATAGCCATGTAATGATGAGACATTCTGTGGTGCCACGGCTTGACGTCTTCAAGGCTCTCTGGATGACGTGGGAAGTCAATTAAAAAAACAACAACAACAAGCCATTCATCAGGGCACACAAACCAGCTCAGGCACGCAGGCCCTGTGTGACGTCCAGCCTGGCCTCGAGGCAAAGCAAAGCTGCTCTTACCTTTAACAGCCCTGACAAATTGGAATAGGATGTGTCTCTATTGAGCGTGGATATTTCCCCACTGCTTTTTACTTGTAGTCTTGACTGGCGCAGGGAATCACCATGAATCTTCATTTGCTTTGCTGCATTCACACTGGGTTTAAATTCTTAACACTAAATCCCCACGGCGGGGGGCTGGAACTGGATGATCGTTAAGGTCCCTTCCAACACAAACCATTTTGTGATCCTATGATTCTGTGAAATAGACACTAGCCTGGCTAATGTTCCACGAGATCTTAATACATTAGCTCACCCAGATCTATTATTGCTTAATACTTTTACAGAATTTAATTGTTTATTAATGGAGAACAACATGAATGCTGCCAATTCTCTGCCTCCCATGAAATGGAACACAGAACTGCCAGGTGAGTGAGGCAGTAGCCAGGGACAAGTACAGAGAGGTCTCAAGCAGATTAAGGCAGTGTGGTTGGGGCAGTCACATTTGCTACTGTGGGTGGCCAAGGATCTTCTCTATGTGACAGTTTTCAATTTCAATTGAGAGAATGCGTTAGTTAAAATAATCTTGGGCAGATTTGTGCTATTCGTTCTGTGCCATCACACAGCCATTTTTGCTAAAGCAAGCGATGATTAACCTGGTCGTCCTCCTTGTATTTGTGGGTAGTGCAGATATAGTAATTTTTCTATTCCTTAAAAATAAGTACTTCCCACATGGAAAAGCAGTTTTCATAACATGAGCGTGTTTGACTCAGCAAGGGCACCTGTGCTGCACCCTATTAGCACAGCCATCCTTCCACCAGTTCCCACATGGAACAGAAGCAAAAGCAATATGAATCCATGGAATGCAGCATTCAGAGAAAGACCTAGAGAGAAGAGAGCACTAAATCCAGCCACACAAACCACCCCATCGCCCTCAGCACTGGCTGCAGCACAGAAAGGCAGCTCCAGACAACAGCCAGCACCAGCGTGAGATGCTGCCCTGGGTGTGCAAGGAGGGTTTCTCTGCTTCACCCTGTGCTTGGAGAGCAGCTGGATGCATCCACAAAGAATGGGAAAATTCACATCTCAGCAACACCTCTGTACATGAGGAGTGGTTGAACACACGACAGGTTAGGGGAGGCAACGCTTCCAGGACTGTCACAGAGTCACTGAGCTTGGCAAAGACCTCCCAGATCATCGAGTCCAGCTGTTAACCCAGTCCCGTCCTGTTCACCACTAAACCATAACCTCAAGTGCCACCTCCACTCCTCGCCTTTTGAACCTTTCCAGAGATGGTGACTCCACCACTTCCCTGCACAGCCTGTTCTGATGCCCAACCACTCTTTCGTTGAAGACATTTTTCCTAATTTCTAAACCTTACATTCCTTGGACATTCCTTGTCCTTGGAGTAGAGGAATTAGAAAGGATTTCACCTGCCCATAATTCTTCTTTATAGTAGGAGAGTGTCAGCTTGTTGTCTTGGTAGCAGGAGAAAATACCACAGCCAGGCATTTTTGTGTCTCAAGGGGTGAATTGTGGGGGGCCACATGAGCCATGGCAGCTGAGCTGTCCCTGTCCTGCAGAGGGGACAGCTGGGGGCGGTGGCTCCAGCCCTGCCAGCAGCCATCCCATCCTGACAGCACTCACAGCCCACCCTCACAGCGAGTGCCCAGAAAGGGGCCGAGGGGCCCAGCACAGCTCTGCAAGGGACCCACCAGCTCCTCCCCTGCTCTTCTGCAGATTCCCCCCTTCCCTGCCTTGGCCTTTCAATCTCCCCAGGGTATTTTCTGCTCCCAAGCTGATGCTCATCCCTGGGCTGCTCACATGGAGAAATGAGCGTTGTAGGGAGCTGCTGGCACAGCGAGGGTCTCACTACGAGCAGCACATCAC